>SNQJ01S0152955.1:3280-17806 GCA_010110895.2 Picea sitchensis | reverse complement strand
GGTTTTATCCCGTAAAAGGGGGAGAGGGCATAGATAATTTGATAGTAGATAGTAGATACCATATAGCTAGTTGCTATTTTTGGGACATATACATTTATATATGTGATCATTGATGTCATTTTGTATTGATTTCAGACTTTCAGACTTTCAGTAATGACTTTGATGTATCGGTTTTTATTTGGCATCCACTATATGATATATATCGGTTCTTTCTCYGTATTTATGTGCCTATCTGTTTATATGATGTTGTTGTTGCTTTATATATTGAAAAATGTTTAAAATTTTGAAAAAAAATGAATAAATTATGTATTTTTTAATGTTTGCCGAGTTTTTCCGATTTTTTCCGATTTTTTCCCCGATTTTTTCCGTGCCGATGTTTTCAGGACCCTTGCCGCTTTTTTGCCGTTGCCGAGTTTTTCCACTAGGGTACAAACCACAAATATTAAACTCTGTCATGTTACCAACATTTATTTTGAATGCAAACACCCAATGTTTCTTAGAACTACCTTTCATTTAGAAGTTTAAATTAAAACTCACCTTTCTGACATGCTTTTCAGGAATTGCTTAGTTCTAAAACTTTTTTTTTAAATTGTGTACTTATTTTACGTAGTAGATTTTGATGTTTGGATATTTACACCAAATTTATTCTATTTTCTCAGAAGGTCACCAAGCATATTGTATTTTTGTTGTGCAAGCACATCTATAGATATCCACATTGATGCCATTAATTGGATTTATCGGCTAGATTCTCTCTTCAATCTTGACTCTTTATGATTAGAACGTGGTGATCTATTTTCTTGAAGCAAACAGCTTTGGGATTCATGTTAGCATCTAGATTTCTTGTAAACAAGGACAGATAAACCAAAAAAGAGACTAATAATTTCTATTTAAAAAAAAAGAGTCCACTGCCTTAAGATACCATAACAAAAACCTATAAATTACCTTTGATCCCGTTGCTTTATCCACTACCTCAGCCTTGAACTTCAAAAATCCAACACGTTCTCCAAACATGTCTACACTCTGTTGGCAATCATATAAACAATGTTCACATTTATACAAAAATAATGATAAATGACACCAGCTATGACAGAACAGAATGATAAGACATTGGAGAACAAACATAGCATCATCAAAAGCACAAAAATAATTCTTGGGAGATGAGTAGTGATGGACATTATAATTAGACATTTCATAAACCAAACTAGCATCATTAGAAGCATGATAATCGATAAATACTTTTTACAGATATGTGAGTTACCAGCTGGATCAGTTAGGATTGCCCATAGAGTAACTAGATTAAGTACTAATCATGCTAACTTTAGTCTGTCTTTGCAAGCCAATACATTACATTCTGCCACTAATGGCATTACTTTAAATTGGAGTGGTCTAACTGTTCTACCTTTTGGACCCATATATGACCAAAATCAGTCAATAAAGACTAAAATAGGTCCAAAAAGTAGAACAGTTAGACAATTCCCTATAAATTGAATATCATCACACCCTGCCATTATTCAGTTTTATTCAAAGGATGAATAGCAACAAATGGTGCAAGAAAGAAAGATGTTGAAGGGCTCAATGAACCCTTGATCTGGTGGCAACACAAAGACTTATGGGACTCACCCAGATCTGTTAACGGCTCACCAATCTGTGGCCTTAGTCCAAGTCGTGGATGAACATATGTGAATCCTTTATTTGATACTAAAGTTTTGAACTCAAGCTATGATCGATGAGAACGATCACGCAAACAAAGCCCAAGTTGAGAGTTCACTTAGATTTAGTCCATGAGCCCTAGTTCTAGCACAACCTGGATTTCCACTACAAATCCGAAGGTGAAGTGGAACCCTCAAATCAATGAGTAACCTCTTTTGTAGATCAAAAACTTATTAGACAAGGAAATGCCCTCGAGAGCTGGCTTGAATGGCTTAAATCCAGTAAACTTAACCTCGAACCCTGAAGACAATTTGTAGAAACGCCTCTCATCTCTGTGCAATTCTAACGCATCCTGAAATCCACTGACACACATCCTGCTTTGAGCAACCCTTTCACTAGAAAAAGTGTCAAGTGTGAGCCCTGTTGACCGCCTCTCCAACATAGGTGGTCAACTCCATGTGCCATGAAGAGATGCATCATCAGGTGCTCATTTGTCGGAGATTTTGGTTCTACAAGGCATTTTTGGCCCCAGCACTTCTTTTTGTAATTGGAATTTTTGCACCCCTGCGTGGGTCAATAATGTAATAGGTCTGCATGAGTCATAGTTAGGTCAGTTACCTTGGGATCGGTTCACTGGGAGAGTTCCTTTCACCGAGGGTTTTTTATCCTCAGGTTATCAATTGGGCTTTTCAGCCTTATTGATTTCCCTTGAGTTTTTCCCTCACACTTGCAATAATTCCTCCAAAGTGGTGAACGACGTTCCAAGGGGCTTATCTTTTGGTAACTATTGTTAGGAATCATTGTAAATGACCATGCAAGACATCTTAGAAAGTTTCGCGGAATTCCATCGAGTCTAAAGTAGTTTTTTTTAATTAATTAATTTTTAATTAAATTTCCCTAAGTTTGGAGGTTTAATTATTTAATTAATTAATTTTTTTTAGCAAAATTGTAAAAACTAGGTCCTTGGACTTTTGATAGGGGTATTTGTGCTCAAAAGAAATGGAATAGCACCCCCTACATCCATGGACCAAGTTTCAGCACAGTTGGACAACATTTGCTATGGGTTTGTCCACCCAAAGTGTCAGTCAGTCAAAAACAACAATTTTAATTGCTAAAGTCCAAACATGGCAAAATTGTAATATTGTAATAATGAGTTAAAAGGATGATAGAAGGTGGAAAAAGATAAGAGAGATGACTCCTAGCCTAAACCTACCCATCCCAAGCCCTCCTAACCTTTTCACCCCTCTCACCCTCTCACCTCACTCAAAAGGTGACGCCCTCCTAAGGAAGTTACGCCCTCCTTGAGGGTGAGACGTGGCACCTTGGGTTCTCCTTGGTTTATGGACCTTTCCCTTGGGTGGTGTTCTCTCCCTCACCCCCCACATCCCTCCTTAAATCACCTCCACTCCCTTTCCCTCATTTAATTAATTAATTTTTTAGCAAAAATTGTAAAACTAGGTCCTGGACTCTTGATAGGGTATTTGTGCTCAAAAGAAATGGAATAGGCACTCCCCTACATCCATGGACCAAGTTTCAAAGATGTTTGGACAACATTTGCTATGGGTTTGTCCACCAAGAATGTCACTGTACTAAAAACAACAATTTTAATTTGCAAAGTCCAAACATGGCAAAAATTGTAATATCACTGAGTTAAAAAGGATGATAGAAGGTGGAAAAAAATGACTTTCTAGCTTCCAAACCCACCCATCCCAAGCCCCTCCTAACTCCACCCTCTCACCTCTCAATCTCACTCAAAAAGGTGACTCCCATGAAGCACGCCTCCTGAGGGTGAGACGTACAACTTTGGTTCTCCTCATTTATGGACCTTTCCTGCGGTGTTCTCTCCCTCACCCCCACATCCCTCCTTAAATCACCTCCACTCCCTTTCCCTCACTCTATTGCACCCACTCCCTTTCCTTTTCCCCCAAGTGGTGCGCCCCCCAAGAGAAGTTACCCCCTTGGAAATTCCAAAATACTTTTTAAAAAATTATTTAACCTCTTCCACTACCTTGGCACTCATCCCTAAGCCTCCCACTACCCCTTGCTTGATCCTAACATTTTCACACCCATCTACACCCTAGGATCTAAGGATCTAAACCCTCAGATATGCACCCCACCTTGTATCTCCCATCTGTGCTTGGTGGTGGAAACTTGGCACTGATCCAAGAGGGGTGAGTTTGCCTCCCATAACAGATCCCTTTCCTCACCCCAACCTCACCTTCATATCTTCATTGTTATGTAAAGTTACTCTAAGATTTTCCACTCTCTCTCTCTTGTCCATCCTTCCATTCTTTGGCTCTTAGGTTTTGGAGCAAGTATTTCTCCAAGATCCATTTTCAGGTAATAATAAAGGAGAAACTTCGGAGGATTTTAAGAGCAACAAGTACTTTTGTTCTTACAACACATGAGGTAAACTTGTTTTGAATTGATATGATGATGGCATAGGTAGATCTTAGGTAAAGTATTTATTTGAGTAGATCTAACAAAAACTAGTCTTGTAGATCTATATATGTTCATTAGCTAGATAGGGTGCAAGTATTTCATCTTATTAGCTTAATCATCCATATTATCTACTGTATGCATGCCATTGTGTTAGATCTTTCAGGTTGGCTTCAAGGGTTTCAATTGGAATGCCCTCAAGGAAGAGTCCCCCTTTGAGACTCACATAAATTCCACTCTTTCTCTATCTATTTCATTCTCTATATGCTCTCATTCCATATATATTTTCAGCTAGCTTAACATAGTTTAATGGTCATCAAAATATAAATTTTACATCAAATTTCTTTAAGAAAAATTTTTACCCTAAAAAAGAAAAAGTTTTTTTTTTTTTTTTTTTTTGTTGTGTGTAGTTTTTCCAGCAAGTATACCTGCTGGTTTTTGCTGGTTCTCAGATCTGGTTGAGGGGGTTAGGCCACCCAAAACATCCATACAACACCCCAAGACCCTCCTACAAGTTGGTAGCCATTTCTCAACCTTCAATTTTTGTGGGCTTCCTTGGTGCATAGATCTACTCTGTTTGTTGATTTAGTGGCTCGCTATTTGGGAGAAGGAGTGGTACCTGCCTCCTCCCAATGCGGTGAGCCTTGGGTAGCCATGGCTAAGGTAATCTTTTTTTTTAGTTTTTTGAGCACTTCTTGAGTTAGGACGTGGGGTTTGGTGGATGTTTGGCATCTCCCAAACCTAGGACGGGGGGTTAGTTGTTTGCTTTGTTGTATTGCTTGCTTCTTCCTTTAGGCTTGTCCTTCTTGCTTGTCTTTCCCTCTCCTTTTCTCAAGTTATTTCTAAGCTTAATAAGTGCCTACCTTTTGGGAGAGGAATACCCCAAATAGTAAGGCTAGGGTTTTAATATGTGTTGTTGATCTTTTATGCTTCATTGGATTAAAATGTTATAGTTCTAGATCTCACACATACTAATCCTTAGCATAAGCCTATTGGGCATAATCAACTTATTTAGATTTCTTGCATGCTTAAGCCATATCTAGATCTATCTCTTTATTACATGCTTAACTATAACACTTTAAATGCTTAATGCTTCAATAGTTTAGTGAATGGTTTCCCTTTTTCATGCTATAATATCTTAAGGCCATTTGCCAACACTCTTGAAGTAATGCTTATGGGATAAGTTGATAATGTAGGCATATGCTTAAATCTTTCTTTTTCTCTTCACACTTAATGTAACAACCCCATCGTTACGACAGCAAGCGAAGCAAATTTTTTTTTTTTTCAGGAGTTAATAGGCAAGAAAGCGACGACGACAACAGTTTAACCACACCACTAACAACGAATGCTAGCACGCAGTACAGGCAACAGACAACAACGAATTAACACTAGCACATCAAGCAACTAGGTGAAACAAGAGGAAATCAAGGGCAGATAGAAAAGACTACCCGCCCGACACAACACGAAGATGCCTACAGGCTAAGGGACAACAACCACGTTCCCGACAAAACGGTCTCGATGAACAATAACTAAAACCTGAAGGGCACGCAACCCTACGTAAGGAGGTGTTACAACCCAACGCCAACTATAGATGCACGAACAATGCCCACAACGGGAAGCACAGACTCCAGCCATGTTACCACGCCTCTAACCCTCAGGGCACGTAAGGATCCCCTTAACACAAATCATGCCGTCACAAGGCATTGGCGTGATGGTATAAGATTTTAAATCTATAACTACATTGTGACTAAGAGTTCACTATCATCCGAAGCGGACCAAGCTTGTACCCATTACAACTATTCAAAGTCACTGAAGTAGATTGGTGCTATTGTAAGTAGCCCTCTTGGACCTCCGACTTCAACTAAAATCCTCTCAAGTTGGCGTTGTTTAAGGAAATACTTGATCGATTTTTCGATCTAAGCTAAAGAAAAACTCTAGGAATTAATACATAGCTGAAATTTATTAAATTTCAGAAAAGGGCATTGAGGAAAGAATATAAAATTTCAAATCCATTTAAGTCTTTTAAGTCATTTGCGTCTTTATCATTATTTAGATTAACTTAAATTCCAAATCTAGCAATAAAAGGATGGGTAAATCTATAGGTGCTACCAAGTCTTGTAAGCAAGTAGATGATTTAAGAAAGAAACCCTAGCACTAGCCTCTTGTTTCAAAAGGTTGAAAGAAGCCTAAACATACAACCAACACAAAGAAAAGATAAGAACACTCACAACTAAATGAAGGAAGGATTGAACGAAACAACTACTGCATCTGCAGATACACGTACCTTCATTGATACCTAGGTAATTTAAAACCTTCTTGGCATTGTTTAGCATGCAATACTGGTAATTGTTCTCAAGGCTGGACCTTGCTTGAATGCTTGAACTTTTAAAAAGGATATTTTTTTTTTCAATCTCGTGCATCATTTTAATTTAGTACACAAGAAACAATTTCATGCCACACATAGATAAAAATCCTTATGAGAAGGTTGGTTTATTCCTATAACAAATTGTATTCGAGAATCGCTGCTAGAAGAAATCGCTAATCATTAACATGATACCTACTGAAATGGTAGAGATAGTATTAGAATCGTTGGTATATAATTATGTTTAATATTATTACTGTCAACAAATAAATACAGCTATCAAACCAAGTATAAGGTTGTTGTCTAGAAACAAGATCATTGTCTGAAGGCATTCTCCTGGGGGCTATCAAATTATGTCACGGTAACTATAAAATGCCATCAAAACATCCAAATCCCTCCACGAGGTAAGACATAGCTAGGTAAGGAAAGTCATAATACTGTTGCTAGCAAAGATTTATGTGTGAGGTACAAAAATACAACACCTTTGATCACGCCTTGGTCAAGGTTAAACGCCATCATTTAAATGCATAAAAAAAAATGCAGTCCTTCAAGGTATAACGCGCAGGTATCCTGATATCGTTTGTTGGTCATCACAAATGGATCGCAGGTGTCGATTAGGAGGGGTTGTCCTTCGGATTTTAAAATCGCTTGACCGAAAACTTAAAAATCATTCTCTGAAGATGAATTAGCTTCAAAATTTCAACGCCTCAGAATGCTAAACGGCTTCTAAATAATAATTCCTTTCCTAAAAATTTAAAATGTTTCTGAGTGGTAAAATATCGGGTAAGGTGCTATTGCAAAATGTATATACAAGATATACAGGATTTTACTGTCTTATTAACTGTAATTAATTTCCTTAACATTACTGGAAAGATATAAAATACAAAGCGTTCAGTATTGAAATTACATTCGCACTCTTGTAATATAATTATCTTTGCTGTCAATAATGAAATTACATTCGCGTCTCATAATATAAATACATTTGTTGTCAGCTATACATAAAAATCGTTGGTCCACTATATAAGTACAGATCATTGTCCCAAAACCAATCTAACAGTCGTGGAGTTTTAAATGTAATGGATGCACAACAATAACTATAATACCACAGTAACAAAGTAATAAACATTCTCGATGTCTTAACAATAAAATGGCTATCGAGTTAAAAGGGATAATACAACAAAATTAAATATAAAGAGGGCACTGTCACACACTCTGTAGAAATCACTGTGTAATAAACATTCAACTCAGTCCAAAATAAATTTATAATTTGTCATTGAGTGGGAAAATACGCGAGCCAGTTTCGTCCTAAAAATATATTAAGATACGGAGATAAAACCACAGTCCAGAGGTGTAAAAACGTAAGGTAAAATCACAGAGTAAATGGTAGACCAGATACACAAAACCACACAATAAATTCGTCGGAATAAACATTAAAAATGAAAATGTCATTCATTTAAAAACACAGAGGTCATTTCATTAAAATGCAGAGATCCTTTCATCAAACGCAGAGATTAACAAAAAAAAACTTTGCCATCAACCAATAAATTGTAGGGTTAATTAAACGCATCAAGGCGCAAAACCAACAATCGGCCAAGGACAACAACAGAGGTAAACAGCTGACAGGAACATCCTTCGCTCATCATCCACGCACAGAAAAGAAGGGCGTTGAGATCCATAGGTCTATTAACGCTGAAGCGATGACTGTAGATCAGGCTCCTGGCCAACTGCTCAGGCAAGGACTGATGAGCTAGGGACGAAAGGTAAAAACAACCACAATCTTCACAAATCAACACACCATAGGGCGGTCAAGTCATGCGGGGAAACGAAGGCCATGGGAGTCAATCAATCATCGAGCTAGGCTATGAAAAATTTCAGTCATCAATCTAGACCATCAGTTTACTTACCCAAATAAACATGCAGATCCAAATCATAAATCCTACAACAATCTATCGTACAAAAATGAAGAAAGTGTACCGTTGCCTGATCGCCCGCTCTGAGTGACGTCCCGCACGCTCCGTGCAACTCCCGCTTGACGACCGACGAGACTTCACCGATACCTCCCAGCCAATGCTAGGGGTACTCTTCTTCCCCCTTAGCCCCCCGAGCCACAAAGGGGCCACACACGCTAACCAGAGAATCTGCTAGCTTCCAGCTCGCCTCGCAAGGCCGAGCTACCACTCCTCACTGAGCCGGGTATCCCAACTCCCACAAGCTAAGTCAGTCAAGTAGAGATTTCTGCAGCGTAATGTTACGCAAACAGAAAAAGATCTCTCATCCTTCTCCTCCCTTCACTATATAGAGTTCGAAGTCCCTTACTTTCCTAAAATCTCATTTAATTAAAGTTTTAAAAATTAATTCCTAAAAATTCCTCCCCGTACAAGTGTCACCCATCCCCTTCATTCCTCCAGAAATTAATTTCTTTAATTAATTAATTTCCCTTATTTCCCTCACCCACCTAGAGTCACTCCTAGAATCGCTCCTAGGTGTCCCCAAATTCTCTTACAGGTTTTAATGACTTTCCCCATTATCAATTTGCTAGTTCAGTTTTAAATTAGAAAGTTCTTAATGGTAGATACCTTACTAAGTTTGACTTTCTGCTTTTTCCCTTGGGTTTCCCTTTTCTTCTTATGTTTCCCTCTTTTCCTAGTTTCCTAAATATTTTAGATTTCCCTCTTTCCCCTTTTCATTTAGGACTCAAATTGGCAGGTGTAGAAATTAACCCCCTTTTTCCATTTTCCCTTTTTAGTTAATAATTTTAAATTATCATAAAAAAAATTAAAACAATTATTCCCCCCTTTTTTTTTATTTTACCCTAACATATTTTTATGAATTATTTAAATTGCTTACCCCGTTATTGTTACAAGATTTAACGAGTATAATTATTATTTATGTTCTTTTTTCTTTTTTCTTTTTTTTTTTTTAAATAGATAGATAAAACTTTACCACTAGCATAATTTAGACTTAGACCTTAAATTTTCGTGTTGGGCGACATTTTATTAGGGAATTTGTTTTTAAAAATTCTTAACACGTTATTTGTCCTAAGGCCATCTAGGTTCATTCATCCATCATCAACAATGCGACGTGCCCTTCAGGACGCACTAGGTGCTCCCAGGGTGCCACTCGCCTTAATATGTTTCCCTTGCACGACGTGCCCTTCAGGACGCACTACGTGCTCCAAGGGTGCCACTCGCCTCTTTCCATCTTTCTTGCGCGACGCGCCCTTCAGGACGCACCACGTGCTCCAAGGGTGCCGCTCGCCTCTTGAATGGCTTGGTAGACATCAAAAACCCCTAGAGTCAATACTCTGCCAAGTGAACTTGTGGGAGACTAAGGGCCTCTAAGGAATAAGGACCCCGCCTTATTGTGCGTCCCTTATAATCATCGTGAGCGGTTGTCGCAGTCTGCCCTCACAGCATCATGGGTTTTCTCGAACTAGGTAAACGTTAACCTACAGTTCGAGCCACGGCGGGAGTGCTAGTAGGCTGTGGCAGGGCTGTTGTCCACACCTCTCCCTCAACATTTCTGGTAGTAGTGCGTGACCCCTTTACTCCACATGTGAGTCTGGTCGGCAAGCTATCGTCAGCCTGCATCATCAACGAATCATGTCAGAATATATCCATATCATATCATCTAATCAGATGCACTAATATCACAGTAAAACAATCAAACCCCAATGGTACACTCCCCGACTCGATCCGGAGTCCAAGGGGTTCCATCAATGCCTCTGCATCCTTGAGGTCCAAAATCCTGCACACTCAGTAAAACCGAGTCAATAGCACTTGTCTATGTCAATGCAGTAAAACAACATGTCATCAACCCATAACGCCTCATAATCAAAATCAAATGTTTTAATAGAATAATAATCTGGATCACTTGCGAGAAAGTGTCCTCAAAGAATAAGTTCGCTCAATGCGCCGGAGCGGGATGTTATACTTAATACTTTGATCTCAATGCTCTTAACAAACATAAGATAAGTGTGGTAATCTTTCATTGGCAAGTTGTTCTTGCCCTTGTGATTTGGTCTCACACATAGTAAGCTATATATGTTAATGATCTAGTGCATGGTAATGAACCAAATCTTATTTCAGCCTTTTCTTTCGATGTTGTACATGTGTTAATGCTCTTTATTTCTAAGCTTAAGCAACACACATAATAAGCTGAAGTGAGTTTCGGCCTTGGCAATAAATCACACTTTTAAGGCACCTTAAAATCATCAAAACACTCTAAAACACACCTAAAAGTCTACCTAATTGATATATTAACTTAATAGACTTAATAGGGTACCTTAGACCACCATCTTCACCATCTAAAACGGGGATTGAGGAGGGCAAAGGAAGGTGATAGGCCGGGGATAGTCTCACGGCGCAAAGGAGCGTCCTTTCCGTAAAAACTCAATTCTTTGGGCTCACTGTGACAGCTAGGGTAGGCCTCGTTGCCTCACTTCTTGAGCATCCAGCAACTATTTGGCAATCGGGGGAGGAGGCTTTGATGAAATACTTAATAAGGGTAATTAAAATTTCACAATCCTAAGAAACCCTTAACTTATTAAGCAATCAAACCTTGGGCTCAATCATCTAATAATACTTTGTGGTTAATTGAATATCATAATCATTGTGGAATGCTTGTGCTTTAATCTTTAGATCTCCTTGAATATCTTTGTGGTTGGTTGATGATGAACTTGATGTGTTAATGATGAACATTGATGTGTTAATGTATGAACATGTGGATGGTGCATTTTCTCTCTCTTATCCACACGTGTGGGTGGTTAGAACATCTTGTGGGGCACACCTCTTCTCTTACTAGTCCACTAATGTCGTTGAGTTGGTTGAGGTGGTTATTTCACGATATATTATATCATTGTCTCAAAATGGTTTTCAACCATGGTATTGAGAGTGCCTCTTGTTTTAGCTCATGCTTTTTCCTTAGCATATTGTATTGGCACATGGTATTGTACTAGAACATGGTTTGCTACTCATGGTTTTGTGAGGCCCCTTATCTATTTAAGGAGGGCTCCTCTTTCATTTCTCATGGTTGGAATAGATTGGAAGACACACATTGCTCAATTTTGGTGTAGTTTCTTGCCTATTCTCTTGGGTATGTTGTTCTAGGTTAATAATAGAAAATTTTTGGCATGCAAAAGACATTGAGGCAAGGGATATTACAATGCAAGCAATGCAAATAAGGTATGATGAATGTCTATTTTATTTCTTTGTGATTTTTGAAGATAGATCTTAGTATTGAAGTTGAATATCCTAAGGTTTTAACTTCTTACTGTTGAAATATTGTAACTTCGAAGAATATTCTAATAATATTTGAGTTATTATTTAATAGATCAAATCCCCTTTTGCGGATTGATCAAGTCGGGTCTTGTATAAGATCAAATCCCCTTTTGTGGATTGGTCAAACCAAACTTATATAGTGGTATTTGTAAAGTCGACCCCTAGTGATTATAAAGTGGTTTTAACCACTTCTAGGAGAAGTCGACTCCACCAAGTGAAGAGACCACTATTGTTGTCGGCTCCATTATTCAAATTGGAACCCCCTACTCCATTGTTAGTCCCATGATTCTAATTGGTTTGGTTGGCGAGTAACTAAGTTATAAGTTGAGTAAGTTGTTGTTGTCCAGCTGTTAAACTCTCCAAGATCTGTAAACCCCTTTCCTCATTGGCATCACCCATGTTTTCTACTTGTCCAACCTTCGATTGATTTTCCCTTACTTCCTCTTCTTCTTCAAAAATGTTTTCTGCCCCTTGTTGCCTTCTACTTCTGTATGTGACATCGAGAAATCTATTGTCTTCACCCCTCATGAACAGCAAACCCCTCTTCAGGCTGGAAAGAAAGAGGGATCTGATACCACTGTAATGTTCCTTGCCATATTTTTCTTTCTAAGTTTCCATTCAGTTTACTGACATGGACATTTGGTCAAACAATTCCTATGTGAAGCTTTTACTAACAGCTAACAATTCTGGTTGCTTGTCAACAATACATAAGAAAGTGTTGAAAATGTGTATTCATAACTTATCATCCAATTTATTTAGCAGCAGTACATGATACCATTTCACAAGTATTCTAACAACAGCAAAAGAAGACAAAACTCTGGACTGTTCATCAACAATGGGTTGCCTATAATTTAGAAAAATGTGCAGCAAACATATAGACAATATACAGGCCTGTAGGAGTTATTTGTAGGCTGCTAGCTGATTTCTGAAGGAACAACAGTGCTTCCCAAGCAATATTGACCCTTGGAAAGTGAGTAACTCGGCCTCGGTTGAAGATAGCTTGACCCACAATGCTGGTGCAAACTCCCAGCAATAAATCCAGTCACAGAATGAAGGAAATATCGCCCCCACTGCCTTAGATACCCGCCCAGGAACAGTCCATGACTCTAGTGCAAGAACTCGTCCCACGGAGAAAAAGAGTGTTGCCTCCAACAAGATATGCACCCATCTGCCAGGTAATGCACCAAGGATGAAGGAAAACTCGACCCCAGTTGTACCAATGCGTCCCACTGACAAGGAACTCTGCCCCTTTCTCTAATATTGCACCCAACACAAGAAAAAATCGACCCAGCTGACAAGTAATCTCCTCAGCACCAAATAACTCGCCCTCTAAGTAAAACCCAGCCAGGGATATGCAATTACTAGCTATCAACAAGGAATACTCTGCCACTTTGAAGCTCAATGAAGAAATCTCTGGACTGTTCATCAACAATGGGTTGTCTATAATTTAGACAAATGTGCAGCAAACATATAGACAATATACAAGCATGTAGGAGTTATTTGTAGGTTGCTAGCTAATTGTTGAAGGAACAACAGTCCTTCCCAAGCAATATTGACCCTTGGAAAGTGAGTAACTCGGCCCCAGTTGAAGATAGCTTGACCCACAATGCTGGTGCAAACTCCCAGCAATAAATCCAGTCACAGAATGAAGGAAATATCGCCCCCACTACCTCAGATACTCGCCCAGGAACAGTCCACAACTCTAGTGCAAGAACTCGTCCCACGAAGAAAAAGAGTGTTGCCTCCAACAAGATATGCACCCATCTTCCAGGTAATGCACCCAGGATGAAGGAAAACTCGACCCCAGTTGTACCAATGCGTCCCACTGACAAGGAACTCGGCCCCTTTCTCTAATATTGCACCCAGCACAAGAAAAAATCGACCTAGGTGACAAGTAATCTCCTCAGCACCAAATAACTCGCCATCTAAGTAAAACCCAGCCACGGATATGCAACTACTAGCTACCAACAAGGAATACTCTGCCACTTTGAAGCTCAATGAAAAAATCTAAGTTATTTCCTCCTAAAAATGACCAACTAGGGTGGATGGTCTCACCACCGAAGCCAATCTCTGAAAATCCTCCTAGAGTTTCCATCCCAAGAGTTCCAAAACCACAATGAGCTCTCTCAATGAGAAAATTAGAAAAATGCCAATACAAGAATGCGAGAGGACGCCCTCCCTTTTCCCTTTTATTTCTTCGTTGACTCTTTTGCGACCTATTGACCGCCTCTCCAACACAGGTGGTCAACTCCATGTGCCATGAAGAGATGCATCATCAGATGCAAATTTTGTCGAATACTTTGGTTCTACAGTGTAGAAATTTCCAGGTCCTATCAGCTGTCTTCTTGGTCTGTCTTTGACCAAGCTAAGACTCTAAGTTTTCTGCTGTCATAAGTTTTAATTTCTGTTGTTTTATAACAGCCAACTGATGTTTTTGTTTTGCTGATTTGTTATGGTTGTTATCTCTGTTTGGGTGCTCTTGCAAGTAGTTTTTATGTTAGGAAAAATACATACATGCTTCCAAATAATAACAACACACCTAAACTATCTTTTCTGCTGAAATATGGACAGATCTAAGAGCTAATAAACAGCCACTAAAATGCATGTGTAGACACAGGTATTTTTGGTCACATAACCCTGGATAAAAACCCCCCGGGGAAAACCAGTTTTGAGATATGATGTATATATGAGGTAAAGCTAATATCTTTTACAGTAAACAAAATACAATAAGAACCTGGTACAATAGCAACTCCAGAATGAAGAAGATATCCAAGCTCAAACTGCCAGATGCCCAAA
>SNQJ01S0152954.1:2619-18319 GCA_010110895.2 Picea sitchensis | reverse complement strand
TCTTACTCCCCCTGCACACCCAATGCAACGTAGACACTATTTCTAGTCATGCAAAGAATATAACACATACCCAACAACTGCATGATCTTCTACTTCCTTTGTTCTACTTCAAAATCCCACTCCTAGATCTTTACTTAATTATGAAACAATAAACAATGCAATAAGAATGGAACCCCTTCCTTTCCAAGTGGTGCAATATTTACCGTGGTTTGATAGTCGTCTAGGGTTAGGGTTATGGTTTTTATATGCCTCAAATCCCAATTAGGGTTATGATTTTGGACCCTCTAGAATATTCTTGAAATTCCATAGGTGACTAACTCCACGTGGCATCCGCTTGATATCACGGTGGTCAACAAGATAGGTGAATTTGTGTGAGGCATAACTTCCTCATATGAACTTCATTTGAGGTGATTTTCATGCTATTGGAAAGCTCTTGATGTGTAGAACAACATTGTGAGGCTACAAATTTGTTCATAAAGTTTTGACATGCAAAAACATTATTTGATGCCTCAAACAAGCTCCATAAGTTTCTGGACCCTAATCACCAAAGCAGAACCTACACCTAAAATGGGCCCTATAATCTAATAGCTCCAATTTTTCCACCCATAAAGTGCCAAAATATATGACAAATTATACAATGATCCATTTCATATTAGATCTTTTGGTGGGTAGACTTTGGTGAATGAAGTCTCAAGTTACTTTTGCAACTATCAATCTTACCTAGTTGTGAAGATTTTGTGATCACAATTGCAAGTTTGGGAAGAAAAGTGAAGAATTAATAACTTCCTAACGAGTGCCCGATCTTAATTCCAAATCTATCAAGTGCCAAGAGTGATCCAACCCTCGAGGTTCAAACTTTTACTCAAGTTTTTGCACTCTAAAAAATGTTATTTGATTTATTGATTAGTTTTATATATATGCAAATTTTATTGACATTTTGGTTTCCATTTTAATTCTTTGATATGCAAATTTTAAATTTGTTTCAATTCAATATATAGTGATATCAACTCTACCCATGCTACAACATCTTCCCCATGTTGGACTGTAAATGCACCTCTCGAAAGAATAAATATTCCTCAACAAGTGATTATGTTTGCTTGCTTAACTTTCTGCACCCTATTTTATGTAACTCATGTGAATAATAATAACAAGAAACATAATAACATAAACAATGGTCATAATTTGGTGGACAATAAATCATATATAACTCATTAAAATAACTTTTTCATGACCTTTTAAACTACAATCAAGTGACTAACTTTAAAATAACTTTATAACTATAAACTAGCATACTCCCTAAACANCTTCTAGAAGCGGAAGCTTCTATTAGGTCTTCTTACATCCGCCTTATTCTATTTTATTGAAAGGTCTTATTAATATTGACCTTTATTACATCCGAATACATTAATCTACCTATGTGCGGGTTAGGACCTTAACAGAAAATGAAGTCTTTAGCTATTCTCCTATGTTATGAACATTGAAATAAACTTCTAACTGTTGCAACCATTGATTCAACTTAACACCATCATTCTCATTTAGGTAGGGTTCGATATCCACTTTCGCTTCCACTTTAAACATAAATTTGGAAGAAGTGATGGCAACAAGTCTCTCTTTCTCTGGCTCTTTTTTCAACTACATTTTTTGGGCCTTTGTTATCTCCAGATTTCTCGTCTGAGTAAGCTTTTGAGTTAGAGATACCAAACTCCCCAAAAGTTCCAAGCTTGTTTTCTAGTGCTGCCATGAGGATGGCCATGTTGCAAGATATGTCAAAAAATTGTGCTTCTAGCTTTGAAAATCTCTCCTATGATTCATCCCATGGATTGCTACAATACTTATTTGCAACAGCTAGGGTTTTGAGAATGATTTCTTAAGCAAATTCCTGGATCCTACAACTTTCCACAAAAAAACCGAAATAAAGTTTCTTAGACACCAATATGATCTATAAATTGTCATGTATGTTCCATTAGAATAATTCATCATGACAAATCTTACAATATTCTAGAATGTTTTATTGTGTAGTGTTTTACTTTAGATTTTATATTTAGTATTACTAACTTAGCACTTAAAATAATGAAAAATACAAAAATTGAAATCTAAGCAAATAACATACTATCCACACTATGAACACAAGATGTACCTTGGGAACACTCGATATAGGGAAAACCTATCTAGAAAGTGAAGCCTATGCCTTGCTCATTTCTTTTCAGTGAAGAACTGAAAATACAAAGAAAGTGCACTCACTATGGATTTTCCATGGACAAAAGTAGAAGATCTTGTAGCAGCCATATAGGCCTATGCCTTGCTCGTTTCTTCTCAGTTATGAAATGCAAATATAAAGAAAGCGCACTCACTATGGAATTTCCATGGACATTCTGGATTGTATGGTTGCTACGGTAGATTTTAACCTTGTACAATTGTTTACTGCAAACATATTTTCAATAAAAGAATAGAAAAGATAAAATGGCAAATACATACATTACATAGAGAATTTTCCCTTGGAAACCTAAACCGGGAAAACCAACATATTCTATATTCATTCACATCATACATTGTTTACAATACAATATACATATAGGATCCCATAGCATCAAAAACCCTAATCCAATAACCTGGAGTAATCAACAACCCTAATTCCTTAACTAGAAATAGAAAACCATCGACGAAAACCATGTGCCGAAAAATCATCCAAAAATGGATGCAAAAAACTGCCAATTTTTTTGGGGGGGCACTACCTTCAAACCCCCGCACAGAGGGGATCCCGCCCCCCTATGACCGCCCGAGAAAGGGGGTGCTTTGTCCCCAGCACAACATAGACACTGTTTCTAGTCATGAAAAGAACATAATACATACCCAACATTATCCCACTTGTTGTTTTCTTTGCATACAACAAGTTTCATGGTTACATAGTCAACAATGCCCAACGATCCTCTACACCAAGATAACTTCTCAGTTCTCATAGATTTTTCTAATGAATCTACAACATTCTTCAAAGTGTCCACCTTCATCACCAACACCTTCTTTTCTTCAACCATATCTCTCACAAAATGACATTGAACATCAATATGCTTTGCCTTTGAATGATAAGTTGGGTTCTTCACCAGAAAAATTGCACTCTGGCTGTCACAATATATCCCTACATCTTGTTGTACGAACCAAATACCTAAACACAATCTTTGTAACCATATTGCTTCCTTGCTTGCATGAGTGGCCGCCATGTATTAATCTTCTGTAGTCGAAAGTGCCACTACAGATTGCCTTTTGCTCATCCAACTAATTGCTCCTCAAAACATGTTAAACACATACTCGCTTGTAGATATTCTATGATCCAGATCTCCATCCCAGTCTGCATCCACAAAGCCATGTAGGTCCAACACTCTGTCCAAACCTGGTCTTCCTTGGTAGCACAATCCATAACTAGTAGTGCCACGCAAATACCTGAAAACTCTCTTTATTGTTGTCCAATGCTCCTTCCCTAGTTTTGACATATACCCGCTCAAAACTCCCATTTCATGTGAAATGTCCGGTATAGTATAGACCATTGCATACTTCAAACTGCCGACCACACTCGCATATGGAACACGATACATGTCCTCCTCCTCTTCCCGTGTCTTGGGATATTGATCCACATATAACTTTATACCTACATGAATAAGGACCCTGACTGATTTACATTCCTACATACTAAACCTATGCAATATGGTCTCGACATATTTTCTCTAATTTAACCAGAGCTTCTTGTTTTTCCGATCTCTTTTAATTTACATGCCCAAAATGAAATTTGCAGCACCAAGATCCTTCATGTCAAATTTAGAGGACAACTAAGTTTTCACATCCTGGGTAATCTCCTTATTGTTTCCTACTAGCAACATGTCATCCACATACAAGACCAAATAAATCAAATGATCACCAATTAATTTAAAATACACACAATGATCCTCTTTCCTTCTTGTGAATCCAAGTCCCAACATATAAGTATCAAATTTTTGATACCACATCCTTGGTGATTGTTTTAAACCATATAAGGAATTTTTCAGCTTGCATACCAGCTCCTTCTTTCCCTTCACAACAAATCCTTCTAGCTGCTTCATGTAGATTTCTTCTTCCATATCCCCATGTAGGAATGTTGTCTTCACATCCATCTGTTCTACTTCAAAATCAAACGCAACAACAACAAATAACATAAATCTAATAGAGGTTCACTTGGAAACATGAGAAAAAATCTCACCAATATCAATTCCGTCAACCTGGGAATAACCCTTTGCTACTAACCGAGCTTTGTATTTCTCCACTTTTCCATATGCATTCAACTTATTTTTAAATACCCATTTGTTGCTAATGGGATTTCTTCCAGTCGACAACTCCACTAGATCCCAAGCCTCAATCTTATCCAAGGCTGCCATTTCTTCGACCATGGCCTTTTCCCATAGTTTTCCATCCTCTTGATCCATTGCCTCCCTGATAGTTCTAGGATCATCATCAGTAATAGACAAAGCAAAATTTGAACAAAAATCAGGTGGTGTATACCTTTATGGTAACCTTTTTTCTCGAACTGATCTCCTCAATACTGGAGTATGAAAATCTTCTTCTTCTGTAGATTTTGATTCATTATCCTTTGAATCCAACTCTATTTTCTATGGTTCTTCCCTACTTGGTAGGGCTTCCTGTTTGACAACATCTTTCATTTCTCTAAATACCACATCTTGGCTATACACAACCTTCTAAGTTTCTCGGTTCCAAAGCTTATAACCTTTGAGACCATCTTTATACCCAATCAACATACACTTTTTAACCTTCTTATCTAGCTTACTCATGTTTTCTTTTGGAACATGAACATAGGCCTCACATCCAAATACCTTGAGATGCGTGAGAGATGGTTTCTTACCAATCCATGCCTCATGTGGAGTCTTGTTATCCAATGCTGATTAGGTGATCGATTGACTAGGTAACATACATTACCCACTGTCTCTGCACATAATTCTTTCCCTAACTCGACACCATTGAGCATGCACCTTGCTTTTTCCATCAACATCTTGTTCATCCTTTCTGCAACTCCATTCTGCTGAGGTGTATAAGGAGTAGTCTTCTACCTTGCTATACCACATTTCTTACATAATTCTTCAAATTCATTCTTCTAGAACTCTCCACCATTATCCGTCCTCAGTACCTTAATTCTTTTCTCTATTTGATTCTCAACAAAAGCCTTAAAATCTTTAAACCTGTCAAAGACTTCATATTTATTTCTTCCTGAAGAAATATATCCAAGTATTCCTCGAGAATTTATCTATAAATGAGACATAGTACACATATTTTCCCAATGATGAAATTGACACAGGTCCAAACACATCACTATGCACTAGTTGTAAAGTTCCTTCTGCGCGCGTTGCATTAGAGGGGAATCTTACCCGATTTTGCTTCCCATATACACAATGTTCACATAAATCAAAATCCAAAGAGCATTTAGACATACCGTCAACCATACCTTTACCGTGTAGTAGTCGAAGACCCTTCTCTCTAATATGCTCCATTCATTGATGCCACAACATAACCTTTTCTCAAGAGAGTGTAGAATTTTTTTCTTCTTTAGCTCCAATATCATGAACAATGGAACTATTACACCCATCAGTAATAGTGCTTCCTTGCAGCTTATACAGAGTTACAATCTGAAATCCCTTTGACAACACCATTACTCCTTGAACCATCATGTAGGTTTCTTTTTCAAATATTGTTTTTACCCCTGCATCATCCATTTTTCTTACATAGATCAAATTTATGGCCAATCGTGGGATGTGCAGAACATCAGGCAGTGTTTTAATCCTTCCATCTATGAGCCTCAACTTGAGTCTTCATCGTCTTATGATTTTGGCTATCGAGTCATCACCTAGGAAAACATTACCTCCATCATACCTTTCATATTCAAAGAACCACACCCTGTGGGGAGTCATATGAAAGGATGCACCTGAGTCAACCAACCATGCCTCATGATCTGCATGTGTGCTCGAAGAAGTCAAGTACACATCCCCTCCTTCTTCCTTGGAGGTGTTTTCTTCTGTAGAGGGAGCACCTTCAGATCCCTTCACTCTCTCAACGTTCTTGGATCTACATTGCTTCTTGAAGTGCCCTTCTTTTTCGCATCTCCAACATACCTTTACAAACTTTCCGGGAGATTTAGATCTACCCTTAGATTTAGATCTCCCACTTGAGGACTTAGATCTATTTCTTTCCTGGGAGCGTCCTCTTGTAAATAATGCATCTATGCTCTATCCTCCCATGTTCTTTCGTCTCATCTCCTCCGACAACAAGGATGAGACCACATCATCGAAATTCAAGGTAGTTGTATTATTACCTATGGCCACAACCAGACTATCACACGAGTCTAGTAAAGAGCACAATAAAATGATACACTTATCTTCATCTGAAATTTTAATCTCAATAGATAATAACTGAATTACCAAAGTATTGAAGGCGTTCAGATGCTCTGTCACAAAGTCTCCATCTCTAAGCCTCATGTTATACAGCTTCTTCTACATGAACGATTTATTTACCAGGGACTTAGACTGATACAAGTTCCCCAACTTATCCCATAACTCCTCAGTTGTAGCTTCCCCTGACACATTCAATAATACTGAATCTAAGAGACACAATCAGATTGTACTCTTCTCCTTCTAATCCAACTTTTTCTAGTCATCTGCTGATGTTCTTGTAGGTGCAATACCCGGATCCACCACAACCCACTGATCTCTATCTACCAACAAATATTCCATCTTGAGCTTCCATGACTCAAAACTTTGGCCATTAAATTTCTAGATCTCTATTTTCAAACCGCTCACCATTTATTTTCACTTGAAGAATCAATATCGCAGATCTCCCACTGTAACAAGGCTTATCACAGTCTCGAGCCAAACCCATGACCAGAAAGGCATCCATCTGAAGCGAATAATTGCTCTGATACCAAATGTATATTTTAACCTTGTACAATTATTTATTGCAAACAATTTTCAATAAAAGAACAAAAAAGATACAATGACAAATACACACATTACACGGAGATTTTTCCCCTGGAAACCCAAACCAGGAAAACCAACATATTCTATATTCATCCACATCATACATTGTTTACAATACAATATACATATAGGATCCCATAGCATCCAAAACCCTAACCCAATAACCTAGATTAGTCAACAACCCTAATTCCTTAACCAAAAATAGAAAACCATCGACGAAAACCATGTGCCAAAAAATCGCCCAAAAAACCAACCCTTATACATCCCAAAACCATCGACGAAAACCATGTACTCCTGCCCCCCTATGACCCCTCAGATAGGGGGGCTCCACCCCCCTATGACCCCTCGTGAAAGGGGGCGCTTCACCCCCCTCCTACCCCCCCGTGCACTCGACGCAACGTAGACACTATTTCTAGTCATGCAAAGAATATAACACATACCCAACAACTACATGATCTTCTACTTCATTTGTTCTACTTCAAAATCCCACTCCTAGATCTTTACTTAATTATGGAACAATAAACAATGCAATAAGAATGAAACCCCTTCCTTTCCTAGTGGTGCAATATTTAAGGTGGTTTGATAGTCGTCTTGGGTTAGGGTTATGGTTTTTATATGCCTCAACTCCCAATTAGGGTTATGATTTTGGACCCTCTAGAATATTCTTGAAATTCCATAGGTTACTAGCCTCACGTGGCATCCACTTGATATCACAGTGGTCAACAAGATAAGTCAATTTGTCGGAGGCATAACTTCCTCATATGAACTTCATTTGAGGTGATTTTCACACTATTGGAAAGCTCTTGATGTGTAGAACAACATTGTGAGGCTACAAATTTGTTCATAAAGTTTTGACATGCAAAAACATCATTTGATGCCTCAATCAAGCTCCATAATTTTCTAGACCTTGATCACCAAAGCAGAACCTACCCCTAAAATGGGCCCTATAATCCAATAGCTCCAATTTTTCCACGCATAAAGTACCAAAATATATGACAAAGTATACAATGATCCATTTCATAGTAAATCTTTTGGTGGGTATACTTTGGTGAATGAAGTCTCAAGTTGCTTTTGCAAGTATCAATCTTACCTAGTTGTGAAGATTTTGTGATCACACTTGCAAGTTTGGGAAGAAAAGTGAAGAATTAATGACTTGCTTACTAGTGCCCGATCTTAATTCCAAATCTATCAAGTGCCAAGAGTGATCCAACCCTTGAGGTTCAAACTTTTACTCAACTTTTTGCACTCTAAAAAATGTTATTTGATTTATTGATTAGTTTTATATATATGCAAATTTTATTGACATTTTGGTTGCCATTTTAATTCTTTGATATGAGAATTTTAAATTTGTTTCAATCCAATATATAGTGATATCAACTCTACCCATGTTACAACATCTTCCCCATGTTGGACTGCAAATGCACCTCTTGAAAGAATAAATATTCCTCAACAAGTGATTATGCTTGCTTGCTTGCTTAACTTTCCACGCCCTATTTTATGTAACTCACGTGAATAATAATAACAAGAAACATAATAACATAAACAATGGTCATAATTTGGTGGACAATAAATCATATATAACTCATCAAAATAACTTTTTTCGTGACCTTTTAAACTACACTCAAGTGACTAACTTTAAAATAACTTTATAACTATAAACTAGCATACTCCCTAAACATGCGAATGCAAATGTCTAATTAATGAAAGTACAATAAATGAAACCCAAGCTATCCCTAAACCATGATCCAACAAACATCTTATAACATATTATAATATGAGTAAAAGTAACATACATGCACTACTCAATTCACAAAAGTCACATTTTAAAAGACAAAGTTTAAGTCTAGACTATTAGTAACAACATGCACCGATAATCAATCTTATTTGAAAGCCTTAAAAGAGACAAACTAATTAATTTTTTTATGTAATACTTTAAATGAATTTTGAATCATAATAATAATTTTGATAGAATCTAAGGGTTTATATTCAAGTTCAATTTATAATACGTTTTCAATTAAATCTCTAGCATATCATTCTATTCTTTGTATAAAATGATTTTCAATAAAATAAAAAAAATTCAATTAAAAATAAAATAAATAAATAATATTATCATTAACTATAATTTGATAAATTTGATAATTCTTTAGAATCTTAATAAGTAATAATTAAGATATATATATATATATATATATATAATATCTTGTGTCATTTTAATAATTATCACATGAATAATTGCATGTTTTTTTATTTTCAATAAGACACAATGCACGTGTGTGCGTGCGCGCGCGCGCGCGCACACACACACACACAACCTCTTTCAACGCTTTGTCCAAATTATCCTTCTACCAAAGCATTTTAAAATTCTCGTAGTTCTTTCATAGTTTGTTTGCTAAGTCAATATTAAAGGTTCATGATTTTCTTGCCAATGCAATGCATTTGCATTAGAACTTTTGCCAATGAACTCAATTACAAGGGAAATTTTCATACACAGAAATCCATGAGCGGTCAGGCGTTGGGTTGGATTTGATGTAAGCATATTTATGATAAGATCCTTGGCACTCTTAGAAATTGAGGTTCAGGGTTCTAAATCAAAATCAATATAACCTCTTAGAACAACATCGAAAATTCCGTGTTGTGTTTATGAAAAATAGAAGTAAACACTTAATGTGAGTTGACACATCATATGAGAATTACACCTGAACTATTTTCAGAGGGGCACTTCTGGCTTCTGCCCTTAAATATGTGTTCATCACCTACCCAAAATGGTGGAACACTGCTAAGTAAGATTTATAGGACGACCCTAGTTGTTCACACGTCTACCTTTGTACCATACCATTTGCTTAACACTTCAAGAGCAACATAATATGGGCTTCCAACTACATCAGTGAACACCTAACCTGCAAGCAAAATTGGCCATTTATATGTTGTCATCAACTTATGAATCATATTGAATTATAATTATACTCTTCTATGCTTTTTAGTTACCAATAAAAAGGGCTTCAAAGATAGCCTCAAAAAATAAATGTTCTAAACACTATTGTCAAAAGGCCACAAATGCAAAATATAGAATAAAAAATATATATAGAGAAAAGGGTAGGTTGAGAAACTTAGGTGAAGACGTTCTTTGACAATTCCACAAGCCGTTATTGAACACATTCTAGAATGATAGGAAACATAGGCATATGTCAAGAGGTAAAGAGACTTGGAAAGTAGGAAAAAAAGAAAGAGAAACTAGGGGAAGAAAGCAAGAGAGATAAAAAAATTAGATAAAATACTTTCCAGCACGCTTGAAACAACCTGTGTCCCAATGCACAAGCTAGCAACATGCCCCTTATAAAATTAAGTTGTATGAATAAAACATGGTGCTTCTCCGATCCAATTTAAACTGCATGACTAAAATAGGATACTTCTCCAATCCAATTTTTCCTTATCGGAGACAAGAGAAACCTTTCTAGATTTATGATTGTCAGGTTAATAAAACCAATGATTTGATTCATTCGTCAAATTTAATTACCAAAAGTGAAAATGTGAAAGCAAAACTGAACGAGGCAAAACAAAGCAACTAACAAAACAATTCTTACTAGGTTTGGAAAAACCAGACAACCCAAAGTCAATTGTCTTCAATGATCCAGGGATCCAAACCCATGAGGTTAAGGAAATATGTAATGATGGCCCAAAAGCACATCGTGAGGGGTGTGTTTATAACACATCATGAGGGGCGTGTTTGTTATTTTTCTTCGCACCACAGTCATTATACTGGCTTACCAATATGTTCTCGTGACTCTATAAGTTGCAGTATATCACCTAATTAACATACACCTAAAGAAACACACGAGAGGAAAATTCTTGGGAGTAGACCAGTGTCGATTCTCACAAGGAATTCTTCAATCTTAAGACAATTACATGACTCCAACAACCTCGAAACCGTCCTTAGCCCCCTTATTTTCGCCTAACACTGGTGCATCCACAAATACACAACCTTTAGCTATGTCTTATTTGTAGATCTCTCTCTGACAAGTGAGGGCTTTTAGCTTTGTAAAGTTAGCGTGGCTATGTTCCCCAACTTCCATGGGAGAATCCATCGAAACTGCTCCCTTTTCACATAGCCCTATGATCTTGTTGGGCATCATTGCAAACCCCATCACGCCCCTCGCGGTAAATTGTTCTTCCCCCATTCCCACAAATACACGGTTCAAATCTTCAGAACAAACAAACAAAACATCTAAGTACAAATGAAAATGCCTATGAAATCCAATCCAATTGGCAGGGTTGGCTACAATAGATTACACCCACAAGAAACGAAGAAAAGGGAGAGCAACAGGATGAGGAGTCTGGACTCGAAAACACAGACAAGCTTCTAGAGAATGTCGTCAATGCTAGGCAAGTGGATTCGAAATGCAATGGAGTTTGTTTTTTAATGAAATATTTAATGAAGTCCCTTCTGGGTGTTGGAGCTATATCTGAAAAGTTTCTAGGTATTGAGAGTCTATAGTGGCATGAAAGACAACATACTCCATATCTGTCAAGTTGCAAACAATATCAAAGAGAATCTTAGGTCCGTCTTTACATTGAACATTCACCACATAATACCCCCTTTCCAAAGAGTTGTCAACAGTCAGAAGAGGCTAGGAGTTGTCGTCGTTGTCATTGAGAGGATGAGGTGCCCGACCTCCGATTCCGTCTAGTTTCTCATAGTCATGGTCAACGAACATCAATCGATGCAACCGCCTTTTTGTGTGAGTGAATCCCATCAACACCATCGTTTTAGCACCTTGGATGTTGTTGTTTCCTCTCATTACATTTTGCAAGAGCTCTTTAGTTTTACAAATCTTTTGCTAGTCTTCAATGGCATCTCCTATGAACATTATATTGGCAAGTTTGAGCCTCAATTGCAGTGGCTCGCCCACTACTCTTGGGCCATCGCACTGTGGATGAGGAAACCTCAGGGCATTGTTGTGCTTTAAGGATGGGATTATTGATGACCAGTCCCGACACTTGCAGTCATGGAACATCTCCAACTGCTACCAGTGGAAAGCGGTATACTGCAATAATCAAACTAGACACGTTGTGGGTTTTCTGCTGCCAGTGTTGTTCTCGTAGGGCGTCGTCACATTCAATGGCTATATGAAGGGCACACTGTCGGAATTTGATTCGAGAGGATACATTATCTTATCCATATTGACAACAAAGGGCAATAAGCTCATATGATGGTGGAAAATAAGATAGTAAATAAGATCTTATCTCGATTGACAAGGAGGAATTGACAACGAAGGAGATAACATGAAAGGATGGACAACAAAGAGATGGAAATTTGAAGTACAACAAATAAAAGAGAGAAGGACAGGGGGTAATGGTATTGGTTGACAGGTTTTGGGCTGTTGACGTGTTTCAAGGAAAAACTCTTCCTATATACATACCTTCCACATAAATGTTATTTTATCTTTTTATAACAAAGATAACAATTTTTAAAAAACCTCTTACACCTAAATACTTGAATTAAAAAAAATTCATAATTATAAAATATTTTTATAAAACCTTTTTAACAAAATTTCAACTCCATATGAGTATCGGTCACTTCCGTTGCCTTGTGGCACAAGCGAAACCTATGCCTCGACCCTCAAGGGAAAAATAAAATAATGACTAAATAAAAGACAAAAGGCATCCTTCCACCTTAAATGGATTGCATTGGTTATATAGCCACTGTGTTTTCGTCTCGAGGTCCTTCTGGAATCGCCATTTTCAGAATCCTTCCAGCGTCTTCGAAACAATTTTTATAAAATGCACATAGAGCTTGAATTTCCTTTTTCTCACTGAACTTTCAGGGTTTGAGGCTGAGGGCTTTCAAGGAAAACCATCAATGGCGAATAGCTCAGGCAAGCTCATTATACGCCTCCATGGCGTACACAGGATGTCTTTGATGTCTCGAATGACTTCTTCAATAGAGATTCCTGCTTGTCGTCTCTCAAACAATCCGCTAATTGGAGCACCCGCAAGCTCAGATAAGCCTTTTCCAAATACAGCGGCGAATGGGTTAAATGGTATTAAATTTATCAGGCAATTTAGCGGTCTCAACAACAGCGGAGTGGGAGCTGCTGCGCAAAGAAAATTTCATTCAATTCCCCATAGCCAGTACAGTGCTGGAAGCGCGGCCCAGGTATTTTGTTATAAGCTGAAAAATCTATTTTTGCTCAGATTTTCCGTGCACAGCTTCTTATTTGCATTCGAACTGGAGACGTCCGGATTCTAGCCGCTGAACCTTCAAGCACATTGATATTGAAACAAAACCCCAAATTCTGAAGGAAGGAGTTTGTTAAGCTCAGGAGAGGTAGTGCATGTATGCACAAAGTCTCTGCGAGGCGGGCAGAGACCGAGAACCCCCTTAAGTTCTAGAGTTGATAAATGAGCGCAAGGGGTGCGCAGAGGATTTCTCTAAGTGTTAAGTTCAGGAGAAATAGCGCAAAATACCTAAGTACTTAAGGAGCTGACAAAGCTCAAGAAGGATAGCAAGATTCAAGCCCCAAAATGAGAGATCCTTTCGTTTGGAAGATGAATGGATGAGATTAGTTTGGGAGGAGTTGAAGTTCTTCACGATCGTCGGATCTGGAGAAGGAACGTGAGCATTAACCCTTAGAGCCCTTCGGACTTCACAGGTCCGACGAATTGAGCATATTCTCCGCACAGGAGGTGAATCCGCCGAAGTCCCAAAGTCCCGAAGTTAATCTGGGTCGTAGATCTGAGGATGCCCGAGAACTATCCCGACCGTCGGATCTATGATATAGTCAGCCCGACGTTGACCACTTCGAGAGGACAAAGGTTTGGTAACACCAAAACCCACGAATTCTCGAAGTCTCGAAGTTAATATGGACTATGGATCAAAGGATCTTTCGGGATCCCTCACGACTGTTCGATCATGGAGACACGTGTATTACGTCAAGATCATGTGGGGGGCCATGTGTCGAGTGACGACGTTTCCAGATGTCCCTCTTGGAGTGGCACACACTGGGATCCAAGGGACCCTTGAACGGAAGTTACGAGTCGTAGATCTATGGGGTCACATAGATACCCTCAGAGTGTTAGATTGAGGCTGTGGTCATCTTGATGTTGATTGACTCTGAGGGAAAAGAGGAGTTTGCATCGCAAAACTCCCGAAGAACCGGGAACCGAAGAAAATATGAGACGTCCAAGCCAAAGGGACATATGTCTTCAGATCCTGCACTCTAGAGAGAACTCACTCCAGGAGAATCGAAGTGTGAAGGCACGAGGATTTTCGAAGGTCGGAGTCCTGAAGTCATCCTAGCCATCCGTTGGTAAGGGACGCGTGGTAGAAGATCTGCCATTTTGGAAAAAAGTCACTGCGGGAGAAAAGGGAGTGTGTTGAACAAGAAATCCCAAAGGTCGGAGAGTTGGAGTTCATCTGAGTCGTCCGTTAGCTGAGGAAAAGTGTCAGGAGATCTTCCATTTCAGAAGATATCCACTTCAGAGAAAAGTGGGGTCGTGTGATTTGAGAACTCCCGAAGCCCAAACTGCCGAAGTAAATTGTGATTGTCGATCTGAGAGGGACACGTGTTAGCAGATCGTGGAGTCCAAAAGTGCGAACTCTAGAGGAAAGTAAGTGGAGCATTGACCATAAGTCCTCTGAAGCTCCAAATATAAGGAATCATATTATCCATCTGTTGTTGGAACACGTGGAAACTGGAGATTTACTTTGGGGGAAATTCACTCTAGAGGAATTGAAGAGTAAAGGCACGAGAATTCCCGAAGGCCAGAGCGCTAGAGTTCATCAGAACTGTCCATTGAAATAGGACGCGTGGAGTGAGATCTGTTACTTTGGAGGATTGGTACTATGAAAGAAAGAACGCGGAGGAGCGTCAACTGCAAGTAGCCCGAAGCAGGAAAAATGATGGATATCGACCGTTGATCTGGGAAAACATGTGGCACGCGATTTGTAACTCCGGGTACGGAGCACTTTGGAGGAAAGAGGTGTTTGGAGCGTTCGAAACTCCTGAACGTCGAAGTCCCAAAGTAAATCTCAGCCGTTGGTTGTGAAAGAAATGTGGACCGTAGATCTGGTCCGTGTGTGTTCGCGAGCTTGAAGTTCGACGGATTCAAAGTCAAGTGTGTTGAGAACACCCAGAGCCTGAAGCTCAGAAGCGCCCTTTGAGTTAGAGCCTAGGCACAGCCCAAGGTCATATGAAGGAAGGGCCTAGCATGGAAAACTAGTGCCTGCTGTTCAAATCCTTCAAAGGGGCCAGGAAAGAGCCCGCAGGTTTGGAAGAACCTACACTTTGGTGAAAGGGGAACCTAGAGAGAGTTAAGGGATTTTTTTTTTAATACCCCACCCCTTAAAAGAGCACCTAGGGGTTGGGTGTTTTACAAATTGGTATCAGAGAACGACAACAACACTTGGCTTGCATGGGCTCATGCACGAGTCATATGAAAATATTTCTGGAGGACTTTAAGGGGTAACACCCTATCTTACTGCATTCCTAAGAGGCTTAGAAAACCTCTACTGAAGAGAGGAATGAGATCCTTTACTGTTGATATATGTTTTGAAAATTGGCACTGTATGTTGCTAATGTTCCCAAATAAAGAAGTTGACTTCACTATGCAATTGTACGTGATGTTGTACAGTCATAAGATTTGGTTACCAAGGCTAAGATGAGCCTGTGGAGAATATTACTGCCAAACATAAATCA
>SNQJ01S0152952.1:0-22766 GCA_010110895.2 Picea sitchensis | reverse complement strand
ATCATGTACCCAACATGTACCTCAACCAAAAGCCCTCATCAATTTCATCATCCAAATCTGATCTGATCACATATACCTCAAACACTATACCACAAGTTTGTACCTCAAACCATGTGCTAGAACCTCATTGTTATACAACCTTTATCTGTACCAATAACTTCAGCAACATACCTCAACGAAAAGCCCTCAAACATGAACCAATATTAAACTTCGGTAGATCTGCCTCAGATCAACTCTACAGCAAGCCATAAACTCCCAAGAGGGCAGCCAACATATTTACAAGGAAAACCCTCAACTTGATTCATAAATTCAACACTACACATATGAGAACCATACCTTTTTTTCTTCTTGTAGCGTTCTGTTGCCGCGGTTTTGTTGTCGTGATTTTTCTGCCGCGATTTTTCTGCTGCACTTTTTCTGCTGCGGTTTTTCTACCGCACTTTTCCTGTTGTGATTTTTCTGCCGCACTTTTTCTTCTGCACTTTTCCTGCGACACTTTTTATACCACGCTTTTCCTACCACACTTTTTCTGCGCACTTTTCCTGATGCACTTTTTCTGCCGCACTTTTCCTGCCGCACTTTTTCTGCTGCAATTTTTCTCTATCAATAATACATACCCAAATAACCTTTCACAAAAATAGATATTCAATGATATTCAAGTGTGTTTAAATGAGAGAGTCTTGCCTCTTCTTTATACTTTCATGTAGCATCCTCAAGGGGTTACATTTTAACCATCTTAACCCACTTTCCTTATTTTAGGGTTAACCCACTTATAACCACTTGTCCACTTAACTTAACCACTTTCCATAATTAGTAATTTCTCCATTGACTTTATTATTTAAATAATTTCTTTTGCATCCTCTTTGACTTACAGTACACTCTTCACTTCACTTTATTATTTAAATAATTTCTTCTTTGCAAACACTTTGACTACTTTGACCTTTTGGGGCTTCTAGATTACTCATGAGGGTTCTCCAACTTCACATGGCCATAACTCTCTAAACGTGAGGAGTTATGTGACGTTCCGCATACCACTGGAAATGGAATGGCATGTACTATCCATAGAGAATAGTTTTACCTGAAAATGTATCAAAAATCATACCATTATCCATCAAACAAACTTGGGTCCATTACCCAAACCTTTGTGCTACCGGACTTTCTTCAAGGGTTGACATCAATGAAAACCAACCCAATTAATCAACAGAAGAGACAGGGGGGAGCTTGTAACAATGAGAAGCCTGCAAAAATAAGTGCATAGCTATAGGGTCGATAATGAGAGGATCATGAAGGCCCAAGAAGAGATACTTCAAAGCCTAAATATGCTACAGAAGCAAGTTAACAAGGACTCTGGCACCAAGCAAGTAGCTAGTACTACACAAGTATCAACATCAAGATCCCATAGAAAAAGAGATAATCATGGGAATGATAGGCAGTTAAGAAGAATGAGTAGATTCCATCATTCTCTGAGGCATTCCACCAAAAGAACTCATGCAATTTCATGCCCAGGGAGTATTCCAAGAGTGTCTCATGTTCAGAGGCAAAGGAGAATACCTTAGGCATACATCTTGCAAGGTGAACTCAAGAATATTAAGCCACCAACTTTCAATGGAAAACACAAGAAAGGAGAAGATGATGAGGCCTGGCTGCTGGAAATGAAGAAATGTTTCCAGCTACATGATTACCCATCCCAGGTAGAAGCTATAATTTCCACCTACCACTTGCAAGGGAAGGCAACCATGTGGTGGGATTAGCTTAAGAAAGCCAGGAACCTTGATGAGAAAAGAATCTCATGAAGCCATTTCAAGGGATATTTCCAAGAGAAATATGTGTCTGAGCATTACCATGAAAGAAAGATGAAATATTTATTTGAACTCAAGTTGGGAACCATGAAAATGGAGGAATATCAGAAGTGGTTCTTTGAATTGTTAAAGTATGTTGACTTCATCAACGATGAGAAGGTCAACATCCAAAGGTTTATGAATGGGCTACCCTCTTTCTATAGTGATAAGATTCAATATGATAACCCAAAAACCTTGGAGGATACCATAAGGAGAGCCAGGCATCTGTATGAGCAGAGCAAAGGAAGACCAGTTTTCCAAAAAGCTTGGAATGACAATATGAAGGATAAGAAGGATCAAAGGCAGAAGGGTTTTAAGCCAACCTTTTTCAGGAATAAGTCCCAAGCAAATCAGCAAGTTCAAGTCACCCAAAATGAACACAATATTGTAGATTCAATTGGAAAAAGGCCAAGGCAACAACCTGTCCAATGTTGGAGATGTGAGGGAAATCATCTATATAGGGATTTCCCTCACAAAGGAGAAAGAATGAGGATTGACCACAACATTTAAGAGGCAGAAACAGTGGAAGACATGGGCAGAAGAATGCCAAGGATTTATTTAGCCTTGGATAACAAGCAAGCTAAATATCAATCTCCCATTATTGAAGTGGAAGGTAAGATCAATAATGAGCCCATAGCAATTTTAATTGATTTTGGAGCTAGCCATAGTTACATAAATGCTAACATTGTTGAAATATTTCACTTGTAAAGAAGAAAGAATAAGAAATCTTGGTTACTTCAGTTAGCCACAGGGGCTAAGAGGAAAATCAATGAGTTGGTCAAAGATTGTCCAATAGACACGAATGGACTTAGCACAAAGGTATATGTAAACATCATACCGTTGGGTTCATATGACTGTATAATTGGCATGGATTGGTTGGAAAAACATCATGTTGTCCTAGATTATTACAACAAGACAATCACATGTCTTGATGAGGAAGGGAAGCAAGGAAAGATTCAAGGAATTCCAAGAGTTGTAGTTGTTAGAGAGATTTCAACTATGCATTTGAAGCAGAGCTTCAGAAGGGATGTCAGATATTTGTAGCCCGTGTGGAGGAGATAGCCAAAGACAAAGTGGAAAGCATTGAAGACCATTCAGTCTTGATGGATTTTGAAGATGTTTTTAGAGAAATTCCAGGACTACCACCAAAAAGAGACATTGATTTCTCTATTGATTTGGTGCCACAAGCTGCCCCAATGTCTAAGACACCATACAAAATGGGTACACAAGAATTGAAGGAGTTGCAAATGCAACTTGAAGAGTTGTTTAAAAAGTGGTATATACTCCCAAGGGTGTCACCTTGGGGAGCCCTAGTTCTTTTTGTGAGGAAGAAGGATGGAACCTTAAAGTTGTGTATTGATTTCAGGTAGCTGAATAAGGTCACCATAAAGAATAAGTATCATTTGCCAAGAATTGATGATTTTTTTGACCAGTTGAAAGGTGCAAGAATATTTTCAAAGATTGACTTGAGATCGGGCTATCACCAAGTAAGGATAAAGGAAGAAGACCTCAACAAGACAACATTCAGAACAAGATATGGGAATTATGAATTCACGGTAGTGCCATTTGGGCTATCAAATGCCCCAACAATTTTTATGTGCATGATGAATGGAGTGTTTAGGGAGTACATGGACAAGTTTGTGATTGTGTTCTTAGATGATATCCTTGTCTATTTTAAATCAGAAGAGGAACATGAGCAACATTTAAGAATGGTGTTGCAATTTTTAAGACAGCATAAATTGTATGATAAGCTAAGCAAGTGCATCTTTTACCAAAATAATATTCACTACTTGGGGCATATAATTTCAGCATCAGGGATAGAAGTTGATCCTGAGAAGATAGAGGCCATTAGAGGACAGTCAGTGCCAAAGAATGTGACTGAGGTTAGATCATTCATGGGTCTTGTTGGTTATTAACGAAGATTCATAAAAGGGTTCTCAAATATTGCAAGTCCAATCACTTCTTTGCAAAAGAAGGGAGTGAAATTTGAATGGACTTCCAAGTGTGAAGAGAGATTTCAATAGTTGAAGGAAATATTGACAAGTGCACCAATATTGAAGATTGCAGATCCAAACGAAGATTTTTTGGTGTGCACCAATGCATGCAAGGTCAAAGGACTTGGTGGAGTTCTCAGTCAAAGGGGGCATGTGGTATGTTATGAGTCCAGAAAATTAAAAGATCATAAGAGGTGTTATCGCGCAAAATGTAGGTTGGGAAAAGTCCAACCCAATCCATTGGATGGCGATAATGATGGGAAATATCACCCATTGTCACCTTAGATACACCCTCCCTCGCTTCTATGAAGGAATAATTCTGACACAAGGGGGAGTCTTGGGTGACCCGAGGGGGGAATGAGATGGAAAGTGATACTTATGAAGAGATTCCCCTACAAGTCAGTTTACTAAGTGGAAAGTGGAGCGACAATGAGCTTCAGAGGTGGTTTATGGTTTCCAAGTGTTTGAGTACCTGTGGAAGATGGTTGTACATGCCCGAGACACAAGAAGAGACAAGATACAAACTAGACAATCCAATGGACAAGCAACTTAAGCTTGTTGTCCCTATTTGCAGCAGTCAATAGAAATATATATCAGCAAGTAAAATAACTACTTACTGTATATTTAACCATCAAAATTGTCAAATAATTATTGTCGAGTTTAGGCATGGGAGGGTTGACAAAATGACCTATTGGGTGAATCGTACCTCATTTTATGAGTGTTTTCCCAAGTGGACCCCTCTCTAAGACATGTGGAAAAAGTGACATGGATGGAGACGAGACTCTTTGGAATGGTGTCTGTGATATACAAGGGATTTTAGTGTCTCATTTACGGGTGCCTTTGTAGAGGGTGTGTTGCACCTTCGATTTCAATGCAACCTTTTCCCAAGCCCATTTATTGCCTTTTATTCTTTTAAATATGTTTCCAAGTTAAGGCCAAGGTGGGGCTTCTACCTAAGCATGAAAAAAAGTGCCCACCTTGACTCAACTCTAGTCACATCATGCTTCCCCAAGTTGAAACCATGTGTGGGGCTTCTACCTAAGCAGGAAAAATAGTGCCCACACATGCTCCACCTTGGTTGGCATTTTGCATTAGTTATTTTTTTACGGGTCCCATCAATTTATTATGAGAGACATTTCATTGTCTTAGGGATCCCTGAGCGAGCATCTAGAATTTTCATGATTGGATTTTATCTTTTGCCAGCTACAAGCCTTTGGATCTTCATCCCCTTCTTCCCATGAAATGAGGGACAATCCCTTCTTGGGCTAGTATACCTGAAAATCCCAAAATGTAAGGAGATGAGGGGATGAAGTGTGGAAAGTGACAAGTATGGTTGGGAATGACATGATGACTCATCAAAAGGACCTCCCCGTAGCAAACATGTCCCTAAGGGTGACCCACTTACTAGGGCTCAATGTCAACCACCAAAGTGAAACATGCAAAGAGAATAATGTCCCTCCCTGCACACCCAGCTGCAGGACTTGACCTTCGCACACAGCAGAAGATCTTACAATACCAGAAAGCTTCCTCCCTCTCATCACTTCTCTCTCTCAATACAATGATCCCTCTCTCAATACTATAGCTATATCAACAAAAATATTGTACTATAGAATTACCAACCAAACCTAGGCCCTTTAGACCTCTATTTATACATTACAACACCCCACCGACAGCCTTAGGCAGAAACCTAGGTGCCAAAACCCTAGGTGTCTAAAACCCTAGGTCAACTTGACCCTCTTTTCTTCGCCATCCTGTCTTTCCTTCCTTCTCGAGCGGTGCTCCAAAGCATACAACGGTGGATTTTTCCACTTGTTGAGTTGTACACAATCCATATTCCTTGCTAATATGTCATCCTTGATATCCTCACCCAACGGCTTGCATTTCCTTTATTTGCTCCATCTTTTCTACTCTTTTTCTTACTTCGACCAAGTGACAGTCATTGTGTCTCCTGCGAAGTTTGATTTTCACCTTTTCTTCCTTGTTCTTCACTTCCTTCCATAACCAAGGGCCAACAGGCCCCCAACACTCACATGTGACTCATCCCGAGGCACTTCAGATTTGATCCTTCTGTTTTGCTTCGAATTTGGACTGTGCAGGGAAGCCTTGGTTTCTGCTTTATACCTCCTCTCCCTCCTTGTGCGGACTGCCTTTTGCATGTCTGGTACCCAGTTTCAACTGCACCTGGTACTTAGACCCTTTTTCTCATGCTTTTACTAAGATTTGTGAGGCAGCTAGTCATCATAGTACAACTTCAGTCAACTCCCATTCACCAATCCTTCCTTCCATTCTCCCTTCAATGTTTTCAGTTGTGCAGCTCCTCCTTCTGTAACATAGGCGATCTCATATGGTCCAAGCCAATGTGTTTTTAACTTCCCTGGGTGTCTTATAAACTTACTGTCATACATCAGTACTAAATCACCTTGCTTGAGTGCCTTCTTCTTGATGTGTCTGTCATGATATGCCTTCTCTCGTTCCTTCTGAACCTGTTGGTGGAATCCTGCAATGAATCTATCTTCTTCCAGTTCAACCAACTGGGAAAGCCTTTCCTAAATAGCACCAGTGTCATCCATACCTGTAAAAGAAACAATTCTTAATCTTGGTACCAAGTATTCCATCGGGACAACAGCTTCGAGACCATAAACCAACTTGAAAGGAGTCTGCATTGTTAATTTCTTGCAAGTGGTTCGATAGGCCCATAGTACTGTAGGTACTCTTAAGTCCCAGTCATCCCTATTCATAATGAAAATCTTTGTTAATGTTGTCTCCAATATCTTATTGAATGCTTCAACTGTTCCATTTGCTTGTGGATGGTAAGGTGTACTCTTCTGATGGTGGACTGCAAATTCTTCAGTCATGGCTTCAACTGTCTTATTGATGAAATGTGTGCCTTGATCACTCATAAGGATCTTGGGGAATCCAAACCTGGTTATTATGTCATCAAATATAAAATGAGCAACTGTAATTGCACTACAGTCTTTAACTGCTCTGGCTTCAACCCATCTAGTTAAGTATTGTGTCGCAGTAATGATATACCTTGCTCCTGTGTGTTTTCCTAGTGGGTTTATAGGTCCCACAAAGTCAATGGCCCACTTTTCAAATGTTTGTAGGGTAATCTGTGGTGCTAATGTCATTTCATCTCATCTGGATGGTTTCCCAACTCTCTGACACACATCATAGGCTCTAGCATAATCCTTAGCATCTCTATGTAAGGTAGGCCACCAAAGGCCAGCTCTCAGGACCTTCTGCGCAGTTGCTCTCCCTGCGTAGTGTCCCCCTGTGATGCCTTCATGAGCTTCTGCAAGGATCAATGGTCACTCTGTCTCCATAACACATCTTCTTAGTATCTCATTAGGTCCCAGTTTGTATAGTTAGACTAGCTATAAGTGAAAATTTTGCAGCGCGCACCACTAGTTGTTTCTTCTAGGGAATTGTATACTTACTAGGTGTCATTCCTGTTGACAGGAACTGGACAATGTCTGTGAAGTGGTCATCAATCTTTCCAATGGCGATCAGTTGTGTGTCTGGTAGTGTATCCTCCAAATTGGTGGGTTCTTCTCCATGTTCCAACCTCAACAGGTGGTTAGGGCCCTTGTTCATTCTTACTGGCTTAATTATGATTTCAAAATCATATTCTTGAAATAGCAGAAGCCATCTGCATATCCGCCCCCCCAACACTGGCTTGTTGACTAGATATTTCAGCGTGGAGTTATCTGTAAACATTTTAAAGTGTCCTCCCAACAAGTAGTGGTGGAATATTTGCAACGCATACACGATGGCTAATCCTTCCCTCTCGGTAGTGGTGTAGTTGATCTTCGTTGTAGATAGCTTCCTGCTAGAAAAAGCTAATGGATGGTCGATATCCCCTTCTCCTGGTTGTGCCAGTACTTCTCCCAATGCAATAGAAGACACATCGACGTGCACATGAAACTCTTTGCTCCAATCTGGAAAAACCAGAATGGGTGCAGTGACCATCTTCTGTTTCAGCGTGTCGAAGCTCTGTTGGCATTCATCTGTCCAGCCAAACTGACAATCCTTCTTCAATAGCTTCTCCATCGATGTTGTGATTTGGGCATAGCCTTTAATGAATTTCCTGTAATAGTCAGTATGTCATAGTGCAGTGCGCAGTTGTTTGACTGAAGTAGGAGGTGGAAAATCAACTATAATTGCAATTTTATATGGATCAACCAGCAATCCCTGCTTGCATACAATATAGCCTAATAACACTCCAAATGGTGAGAAGAAGATGCACTTCCTCAGATTCAAAGAAATTTGACACTACCTGCATTTATCCAACATTAGCCTTAAACATTCAATATGATTTTTCAACAAACTAAACACAGTCCAGTCATCAAAATAAGCTTCTGAAAATTTATGCAAAAATTCTTTGAACGCTTTGACCACCACCCTGGAAAAGATGGCTGGGGCATTCTTCAGTCCGAATGGCATCACTATGTATTGGTAGGATCCCCATTCTGTGGCAAACGTGGTCTTTTGGCGGTCCTCCTTAGCAATCTGGATCTGATGGTATCCTGAAAATCCATCTGTAAAAGAATATACTTCTTGGCCTCCCACATTGTCTAATACTTCATCAATGAATGGTAAGTGAAAGGGTCATGCAAACATGCATCATTAAACTTCCTGAGGTCCACACATATCCTGATTTTGCATGTCCTCTTGTCTTGTACGACCATAGGGCTAATCCACTATGATTCTTCGACAAGTTCAATAATCCCTGCTTCCAGCATTCTGTCGAGCTCAATCTTCACTTTTTCCTTGTATTTCAGGTTCAATCTGTAGGGTCTTTTCTTGACTGGCTTCGCACCTGGTTTCAAAGAGATCCTCATTTCTCTCATAGGACATTTGATACCCTTCATATCAGTGAAATTGGTTGGAAACAAGTCCTGATATTCGTGCAGTAACTCTGTAATCTTGTCAATGGTAGCAGAATCCCAATAATCTCTGACATTGGCAAGCTTTGGTGTCTCCTCTGTCCCAATGTTGACTTTTTTAATCTTGATTGGCTGACCAATAAATGGTAGCTCAACTACTGGTCCTTCCACATTTCTTTGGCCTTTTGTTTCAGTAATGTTTACCTTCCTGGGATCATCATCATCATCGGCATTGATGTTGTAGCAACTCTACAATTTCTGAAAAGGCGCAATCCATTCGTCCTCTTCTTGTTCCATAGGGAGTCTAAATGCTTCCTTGAATACCTTCTTTCTCACGATCTGTAATGCTTGGTCTACTGAAGGATATTCACTTTCAAATAAAAAGGTGGTTACAAAGTTCTGAATCATACCTTCCCAATCTGTAGTGACAAGGCATAGCTCCGCTTGAAGGTACCAGTTGATAGGGGTCATGTCCAGTGTGTTAATGAATCTGTGCACCCATTGTTATCAAGGAATGTCACTCCAGGCCTATTCACAGTTTCGCATGTGGTCCTTTCGGCAACTTCGACTGGTATATCTTACTTCACAACTTACTTCTTGTGCTAAGAACCGCATTGTCATCAAGGTTCGGCATTCTTTCCAGTCTGTGATGTTGCGTTTATCTGTCCCCCACCATCTTGTTGGTGTGGCTTTCAGGGCCTCATCCATTTCCAACAATCTCTATTGTATTGGTACACTTGTTTCAAAATATGATAGGAAGGCTTCTAAAGGGTTGAGACCATCAAATGTGGGTAAGTTACTCACTGTTGTGCCGATCCAACGAACTTATCTGGTTAATCTAGCACATTTTATGGTAGATACTTCATACATCTGGTTCTGCCAGTTCTCCAGTGCTTCTTTTGAATCTGATGAGCACGCCTTGTCACTTCGCCAGCTTAGATTCCCATCAGCTATAGGGTTGATGTAATCTTGTTGTCTGGCTGTTAGTTTGTGGATGTTTTCCAATTCGGATGTGTGATCTTCTTCTCTGATGGGCTCTGTGTATCGCGGACCTTCATCTAGATCTAAGGGTTCAATGACCCTAAGGCCATCTCTTTCAAATTTCATACGTATTTTCTTCAAATAAAAAAGAATGGAATTGTTGAAGGCCCAATCGATTCCTAGTAATGCAGGGTAAGGGAAGCTATCATCAACAATTTCAATTACCTCAAAAACTGCAAAGGTTCTAACTCTGTTGATGTCCACAGGAACATGCTCCAATTGTCTGAATGTCTGACAGCTTGTTGATTAGCCATCCTAAGTCAAATAGGGGAATAGATCAACCTCGGTTTTCCCATTAGTGCCCAAGTTTGCTTCGTCATGACATTGACCTCCGACCCTAAGTCGAGGGCCACATAGTCTATATCATACTCTCCTATATTTGTCCTTCTCTTCTTACCAATTTGGTGTACTTCCCTATTCAATAAGGGCTTTATATTCCCTAGCTCATACTGCCTGATTAAGTTCTGTAGTTCTTGCACAGCGTTCTCATCCTGAACTAACTTAAGACAGGTGTATAAGAATTTGGTGAGCTTACTTACCTCTTTTCCTTGCTTTAGCGAAACCAAATGATCAAATGCCTAAGGCATCCCATATTCTCTTATTTATGGTCGTGTTTTTTATGAAGACCCTTGGTCTCTCTTGAACTCTTGCCTTGCTTCCTCAAAGATTTGTCTTTCTTTCTTTGCATCAAAAGCCTGAGTCTTCTCTGCATCTTTCCTGATACCTAAATCTTATGTGATCTTTCCTTGGATCATTCTATCTTCTCCTATAGCAGCGCCTCCTCGGGTAATAATAGCGACTCTAGGGTCTGCTCCACAAGGTTCAGCATAGATCAATTGCACTTGTGGGTTCTGTTGGGGTCCTTGTCTTTCCTGAAGCTTGGATAGCAGCACAGGGAAATCCTCGATGACGCGCTCGAAGGAGTTTCAATAACTGCAAGTGGTACAAGGGTTCTGACAGTCCCTTGCTAGATGTCCTGGTTGTGTGTAGTTATAACAGATTATTTGTCCTCGGCCTCAGCCCATTCCTCCTCCTCGTCCTCTTCCTCTGTATCCACCACGAGGATTGAAGTTTCCTCTTCCTGGGGAGTTATACTGCGCATTGTTTCCTTCTTGATGTACGTCTCCTTGGATCTTGTATGTGTCTCTTGATCTTTCATGCATGAGATCATAAGTTCTACAATCTCTATCGTCATGCCCTATTGATTTACAGAATGTGAAATATAATTTTGTGGGTGTCTGAACGTATTTCTGCATGTAATAGCACTCACCAGGGCGATGTTGATTTCTTCATACTTCGCACCAAGGAAGGTTAACTTGCTTCAAGGGGCTCGGGGCTCCAGAAGCCAAGTGTTCATTAAATAGAGGGTAGTGTTCCTTGTCATGTCCCTCTGATCTGCATCTTACACACCAGATATCTTCTCTTTTTTCTGTCCCCTTGTCCTTCTTCATGTCTTCGACCTGTAGAGACAAACTAGTTAGTTGACTCAAGATCTAACTCATACCTGAGTTTGATTCTCCCATAGGGGTTGATTCAAGCTTCATGGGGATCTCCAATGCTTCTGCCTGCGAAGAAATCTTTTGTTGCATCAGGGGGACTCTGATATGTTGTAAGAGAGTAGCGATGAACCATTCTTTGTTCTGCTCGTCCGGGATCGTAAATGTCAATCTTCCTGTGAGGGTCTCGAATATCTGATCGAACTCCCAAATAGATTCGGCTACCTTTTGCTTGATCTCTTTCAGCTCTGTAATACATTGGGACTCCGAATTAGGTTTCTTAAACTCTACAATCAGCGCGTTCTTGATCTCATTCAATGGCTTAGGCTGTGCAAGTCCTTGGACAAGCTTCATGTACCATCTCAACAAACGGTCTCTCAGTGTAGTGCTAAACTGGTTTCTTTTAACATCTTTTTCGGTAATATTTTTAATGTTCCACACGGCCCGACCTCACACAAGAACGAGTACTGATCAAGATCTTCAGATCCATCTCCTCTAAAGATAGGGAGCCTCATCTCATCTACCATGGATTTTCCTAGGTTTCCAGCCTGAGTGGATGATAAGCTGCTAGTAATAGTGCTCTGCAGACTCTGGTGATGTGGAATGTTCTGATTACTTAGCGTTTCTGAAACAACAGGAGGATTGATATTACTTACTTCAGTAGCCTCTGCAGTTCCTGAGGTTTCTGGCTCGTCTCGGTGAAGTTCTTCAGCTGCTTATTCCTCTGGCCCCATGAAGTCTGAATGTTCTTTGTCTGTCATATATGCCTCTTCTCCACTATAGAAACCCTCTTCTCTGTGGTTTTTATTAAATAGGTTCTCAAGGTGAACCCCTTGAAATACTCTTCCACTGTGTGTATGTCCTTCTTCTATGTCATTGTCGATGTCCGGATTTTTGAACATTAGCCTTTTCAAATCTTCTCGATCTACTGTATCTTCAAGATGCTCTTCTCATGCAACAGCGTCTTGAGTCTCAACTTCAGGACTTGTAAAAAAAATCCTCTGGATCCTTTAAAGAAATATCTTTCAGCTTGGTTGTATGACTCTACTATGTCAATAGCAAACTCGGTGATATACCCTCCAATGGTACTATCAAACCAGTGATCTACTGCTCTGGATACAGCATTGTCGACTCTTTTGACCTTATGGATCAGCGTTGATGGCCAAACTACAAGAGATCTAGATCTAATATTGAACTAGGTATCAGCTAACCTAGCCAACCACTCAAACAACTCCTAATGGATTCCTCCAAAGAAGATCTCGTGAATGTCGATGAAAACGTATCTTTGTAGCCAATCCTTAATACTTAGCTTAGGGTTCTTTTTTTGGGCTTCAGCGAAGTCCATCTCTTGATCTTTTATCCACTTTTGAATCTATGTCTTCAATGGGAACCACCTTGACATACCCTTAAGAAGATTCATGTCCCGGCAACGAAACCATTTTTGGCACAGGGGCATACCCAGGGTTCAGCTCCAAGAGCGCACCAACAAGACCTAGCTATTGGCCCTTTCGGCAACACCTGCAAAGCAGATGCAGTCTCACCAAAAGCATCTTTTAGGGGGTTGCAGGACAAAGATATCTACAAACAGGGGAATATCAAGTGGATCTATTACAATAGCAATATATCATGCATCTATCATTCAACAAGCTAGATCTATCCTTCACAGCTATAAGTTCGATCGAATACAATAAGGCAGGTAACAATATACCAGCGACAGAGATCAAAGCATCAATCATACACACAAAAACAGATGTATGTGGTTCACCCTCTCTCTAGGGCTACGTCCACAGAACTGTGCTATATTATATTAAGGAAAGCATACAGTTCTTGTTTGCGCTCTTAGCTAGCAGATCTTCTTTCTCTTCTCTCTTTCTCTCCCCTCCTTGCGCACCCAGCTGCAGGACATTACCTTCACATACAACAGAATATCTTACAATACCAGAAGGCTTCTTCCCTCTCAGCACTTCTCTCTCTCAATATAATGATCCCTCTCTCAATACTATAGCTAGATCAACAACAATATTGTAGTGTAGAATTACCAACCAAACCTAGGCCCTTTAGACCTCTATTTATACATTACAACACCCCACCAACAGCCTTAGGCCGAAACTTAGGTGCCAAAACCCTAGGTGTCTAAAACCCTAGGTCAACTTGACCCGCTTTTTTCAGGCTTCACCAGCTTGTCTTTCCTTCCTTTCGTGCAGTGCTCCAAAGCATCCAATGGTGGATTTTTCCACTTTTTGAGTTGTCCACGATCCATATTTCTTTATAATCTGTCATCCTTGATCTCCTCATCCAACACCTTGCATTTCCTTGCTTCACTCCATCTTTTATGCTCTTTTGCTTACTTCGACCTAGTGACAGTCATTGTGTCTCCCGCGAAGTTCGCTTTTCACCTTTTCTTCCTTGTTCTTCGCTTCCTTCCATAACCAAGGGCCAACAAATATCTCATCAAAGGTGGAAGGGGAACATCCTTCAACTGGAGTCATCGGCCAAGCTAGGGGTACAGGCTTTGGGATGGTATCTTGCCAAAGTGTCGTTAGTGCATGAAAGAGGATTCAAAATCCTCCCTGACAACAGGGCCAAAATGTTATCACACAAACTGTAGGTTGGGCAAAGCCCAACCCAATCCACTGGATGGTGATAATGGTGGGAGAGATTACCCACTGTCACCTCAGATAAACCCTCCCTCATTTATGTGAAGGAATAATTCTGACACAAGGGGGAGTCATGGGTGACCCTATGGGGTAGTGAGATGGAAAGTGATACTTATGAAGAGATTCCCCTATAAGTCAGGTTACTAAGTGGAGATTTGCTTGACAATGATTTTCGAAGTTGGTTTATGGTTTCCAAGTGTTTGAGTGCCTGTGGAAGATGGTTGTACCCGCCTGAGAAACAAGAAAACACAAGATACAAACTAGACAATCCAATGGACAAGCAAGTTAAGCTTATTGTCCCTATTTGTAGCAGTCAACAGAAATATATATAAGCAAGTAAAATAGCTAGTTACTGCATATTTAACCATCAAAACTATCAAATAATTATTGGACAATGAAGTACTAAAACAATAGATAACTTTCCAATACTTAAGCATGAAATTTGACGGTAAATTAGGGCTGCCAAATAAAGTTATCAGCAAAGTGTTAGGGTAGCCTTATGGCTGTAGCAAAAAATTTCTATAGCAACAAGTTCCAACCACAAAAATCAACAAGTAAACTATAAAAAACATATCCCATAACCAGTAGAACAATAATCTAGGTTTAGAAGTCAATTTCCACGGTTGAAAAGTGAGTAAATGATGAAAGAAAGTGAAGTTTGTTGCAGCCCTAATGGTTGTAGCATTAAATTTATTGCAGCAATGAAATCCTTGACTAAAAGAGGACACCCTTAGGGCTCAAGAAAGCTTATAACATGTAGAAAAGATTCCAACTTAAACAATTTCGATATCTCGTAATTCTATGTATCATATTGCCGCCTAATACACACATACAAACGTGGAGAAGTCTCCAACCCACTTGATGTGTCCTTGGAGGCACAAACCTGATTCCAGACCCACTTTCACCTCAATCTAGACCCCTTCTGTCTAGGCTCACTCCTAGGGAAGCCAAGGGGGGTAGACCATGTTAAACTATGTGAAGGTTTATTTGAATTCTAGGAGTTAATTGATTTAAGGATTAAGGAGACCCAACCCAATGACAAGCAACAATGCAAAGTGAAATTCTTTCAATGACAGACAAGTCTTTCTTTTTACAAAATAACAAATATACTAGTTCCTAAAGATTACCAAATTTCACTTATTGAGATATCCACACTAAAAGATATTTCTACAACTTGTAATAAAATAAGGAATACTTACACAATGAATTTGACAATACTTGAGACAATTATTTCCAAAGAATAAAGAATACTTGAAATAAATAAAAAAGAATGCTTTGACAATGTAAATAATCACATGTAAAAGATTTGCCGAAAATGAATGCATGAAAGTGCTTGAAAGTAAATTACATAAAAAGGAAACTGCAAGACTTGAAATGTAAATGGTTTGAAATGTGAGTAGGTTGTTTTTAATAAATTTTAGGTCTCTATTTGACTTAGGGTAATTAGATGTGAATTGTAATATTCCTAAACTATGTGACTACCCCAAGTTCCTTATCCTTTAAACAAGAGGAAGTGTTGGGTGCTCAACAAGAGAACAACAAGGTTCTCCCCTATCTCCATAGGGAAAATCCAAGGTTTTCCCACACTCAATAAGGAGGACACTTAGTGTCATGAAACCCTCCCCGGCTTCAACCCTTTCTAGCCTCCTCAAGTCACCTCTTTTTAGTGGTTAAAGAAATAACAAAACTGAGTCACCCAAGATCCACAAGTGGTAGGGGGAGGGAATACATGGCAAGGTTTGTTTACTTGCAAAACTTGAAAATTCTAGCTACTAGCCATCACGATTTTGCAAAGGTGGAAAAAACACTCACATGCAAGGTGTGGGAAAAATAAAAGTAAGATAACTTAGAAAGAGAAAATAAATTATCTAGCCAGACAACTTTGCCTCAAGGAGAAAGGTTGGCAAAAATTAAAACAAGTTTAAAGCCTCACAACTTTGGCACAATGTGGAGGACAAGGCTACGGATTTTGTGGCCAAGGTGGGCAAAAGACTTGAAAATAAAATAATTAAATCTTATCCACTAAACCTTCTCTCTATGGGAGAAGTGGGGCAAACAATTTGAGCAAGAATCAGAAAATTAACTTCTTCTCCTAGACAGCATGATTTTGCAAGGGTGGCAAGGCCACTCACATGCAAGGTGTGGGCACCTAAATACTTGAGATAATTTACAAATTTACATGTAATAATATGAATGAAGAATGCAATCCCAAGAGACTCTCTTGGGATGCTTATGATGATTTAGAAAGAAAGAGAAGGAAGGGGATTTAGCACCACAACTCTTGGATACTTCCTCGAGCTCTTTGTCAGAAAAATGGGCAGCACCTCCCCTTAACCTAGCAAGAACCTACATAAAACAGTAATCTTTGTATGCTAGAAAATGCTAAAAAATGGCTTAGAACAAGTTAGTATTTGTTAGCACATAAAACAAAAAATTTCAAAGTAAAAATCTGAACTTAAAAATGTTTTGATTTGCAGGACTAGAGAAGAATAGATGTGAAAAATAAATAAGAATGAGTTGGAAATGATTTCAGAAAATAAAGTGAAGCTTCTTATGGTTGGACAAGTGGGCTTTCCACTCCTCTAATCCTTTGATAACCTACAAATGGAAATCCTTGCTACACAATGAGATAAGAAGGTGATATCCTCACAATGGTTTGTAAAATACGTTGCAAACACAAATAGAAGCAACCCACAAAGACTTGTGATAATACTATCACAAATCTATCCCCAGCAAAATACTTTGCTTGGGGTCTTCAAGTAGAACAATGAAAGCAAAGAAATACACAAAAAATTGCATTAATATTACCTCAAGGAAAACGCCATGGAATAACACCAAGAGATCCTCCAAAGCTTCACTTTTATTATCCAAAAATGTGGTTGCAAATTTGCAGCAAGATTACAGAGAAAATTTGGGAGAGAGCAAGAGAGAGTGAGGAGAATTTTTGGCCGCATGAATTTACAATGAGATTTAATGTCCAAATGAGGAGAGAAGGGCTTCTTTTAAGGGAGATAATGAGAGGAGACCCCCCTTGCATGCTCTCCAAGTGTCATTCCATGCAAGGGATGGCCCACTTCCAAGGGGGGTGCACTACATGAGAGAGGACTAAGGAATGATGGGGTGTGCACCCCCTCTTATTTTTCAAAACATCTATCTATGACCTAAGGGGGGCTCCCAAGGTATGGGGCCCTCCCTAACCTTTAATTCCACCACTTTCTAATTTGTCGTGAAGAGGGGGGGCGCCCCTCTCTCTAGCAAAACACATGTCTAATTTGTCGTGAAGAGGCCTCTCTAGCAAAACACACAGTTGCTACACTTGACTTGGGGGTGGGGGGGGGGATTTCCTAGTGTATGATCACTTTATCACTTAGGAATTACATTAGGAAACACTTCCCCCCTTTTTTCCATGACTTTAGACCCTTTTACAAAAATTGGCATTTTTACTTTGGCCAATTGTTTGCTGATTTCTTACTGACTTATACTCCTCATGGACATTGACCTAGCAAAACTTGTCCAAATGAGATGAAATTTGGTACAAGGATGTAGGGGGTCATAATCCATTTTATTTGAGTACCCATACCCCTATACAAAATCCCCAATGACCAAATTTTTACACTTTACATCAAAAATATTTAAAATTTTCCAATTAACGAGAAATTTTAATTATTAAAAACACCTATCAAAACCTAACGGAATTTCGCAAGACTCTAGAATATGTCTAGCATGGTCATTCACAATACTTATTTCCCTTAGTTATCTATTGGGCTCGATCATTAGAACGTATTTTACCACTTTGGAGGATTATTGAGTGAAAAACTTAAGTAATTAAAATCACTAAAAAAACAAAGTTAATTACCTAAGGAAAAAAACACTCGATTAAAGGACTTCCCTAATGATAAAGTCCTAGGCCACTAAATCATTACAAAACTTGACCCATACTAAAATGTTACGTTACAAAATTTCCTACGCAGAGGAGTGGACATTTCGTGGAGAAGAAAAGAGAGAAAAAGAAGTTTTGGGGGGGAAATTGCCCTGCTAAGCCATAGGTCTTCAAACTTTGTCATGGAACAAGGTACATATATTCATTGTACATGATGTTGACACCTAGTTGGATAGGTGGTCAACATATCCCAATGAAATGATTTCATTTCTCCAATGCAAGAGATTAGTTCCTTTAACTATTGGGTTATGGAATCTTTAAAAATGAAAGAACTAGTTGTGCTACTTCCTTGGGGGTTGTTGATAGGTATGAATTTGCCTAACAATAGCAAGGGGTACTCCCCGGTATATGGTCCCAACTAGACTATACACCGTTTGAATTAGGATTTCCATCTGAAATTTGGCCCGGCTGCCATTTGTTTCTGTCTTTTGGTTTTCTTACCGGTTGCGGTCTGGTGTACTGATGGGGATGGATGGATGGTGAGAATGCAATGAAAAGATGTAGATGAAGACTATGTATGTAAATAAAACTAATCTATTACTAGTCTATGCTAACCTATCCTATCTAGGAGCACACTAGAGTAACCGATGAGTTATAAACACAATCAAAATCTTACACAACTTCTATATAATTATCTGCAACAAAAGAGCAAGATTGGAGACAAGTGTATACAAATGCATATAATCGGATTAATCTAGATCACAACAACATATACAATAATAACCCACAAATCTAAAGACATTGAAAGATTCAAAGAAACATCAATAATTGCAAAATGACAAAGATTGTATGATAATCAATCTACAACAAACAAGCATTCTTACAGTCCATAGAAACAGTAGTTATCTTCACTTGAAGTAGTTCAAAGCTCTGATTCGTTTCTACACAGAATTCCTTCTATAATATGTTGGCCCTAAGGGCTTCTCAATATTAGTTAACAAATTATATGTTCTCGAAAAAGTTGTTGTGTCTATACAATGCTTGAAAATCCAAAAGTTCATTTTCAAATGAGATTATATCCTATTTTATACAAAAATTAGTAACTCCCATGTGTCCTTTCATCTTCTTCTTGAAGAGGCAGTTACAAAACGGTTCATCCTCCCTTCCCTAATAACAATTGTGCAAAGAGGGACGAAATGTATAGTTAGGAAAAGGATGAAATAAAGGACAGGTGTTATGTCCTTTTCCTATGAACTTTTGCTTCTGAGGTAGGCCATCCAAAATTCCAACTGGTCATAGAGTGATTCAATCCTCTTGTATGCCAGTTGCTCTAATGTTGCATTGTTCAGAGCAATACTATCATCGAGGGTGCTCATATATTTCTCTAAATTTTTCATGAAAGCATGCACCATCGTATGAAGCTTAATTGGTTGTAGCAGATGTTGATCAATAAGGTCGGTGGAAATGAAGGTAGACTCTTCAACTATTTCTTATCTTCGATTTGTGTTATCCTGAACTGCATTTACCATTTCTTCCGCTACTATGTTCTTTCCAAGCTCATCTAACCTTGGGAGGCAACCATTTTTTATCAATTCCTAAGCAACTTTATGGATCCTTGAACATACTTCCATAGATTTGGTTACTTTTTGATTAGCTCTCTATCCTATCTATTGGCAGTGATCCAATGTGTACAATTTGGTCTTCCTCCCAGATTTTGAAATCCTGTATAACTCAGGAGGTGAATCAGGATTTTCCTCTATCCATCTATCTATGTCAGTTATACCTTCACGGATAGTGTTGTAATGTGTCAGCTTCATTTATATCTGGTTGTTTTGGTTGATGACTATTGCAACCGCATCTTGGAAAAGGTGTAGATGAGCGTACATGTCAATAATGGCACCTTCTAAGTCATTTATAACTTTTTCAGCATTGACTTTGAAGCTTTGGAGGCTTCTCTCGTCAACCTTTATCTACTGAAGCTTTTCCTCGAGTTCCCTGATCATTAACTCCTTCTCTTAATTTTGTTTGCATAACCCCTGGATGTTATCTATATTGCATCCATGAATGCAGAACCGGCTCTAGATGTTTCCAAAGAATCCTTTCTAACATCTCCCGTGACTGGTACCAAAGTGACAGTTGATATAGGATCCCCTTCCATCACCGACATCTTATTAAATCGTTCTTGCACAATTCTACCAGTTTTACTATCATACATGAAGCTTCTAAGATCTAACACTTCAGCTGATTGGAATGGCTCCCAAAGTCCAAGGCCTAAACCATTGTCTGTTGTATCTATCTATGTGCCTATGGTAGATGTTCCTGGGATATCTACGTCCATGGGGTGTGTTCCATCCCCTCTTCTTTCTGCATTTTTATTTTTCCTCTCTTTCTCAACAATTGTGTTGGCCACTTCCTTTGTTGCTTTCTCTACTAGTTCTACTACCACTCTTGCTATTTATGCTAGTTTTTTTTCTCTTTCTGCAACAACTTTTGCTTTTGCTTCAGCTTTGGATTTTACCTTGTCGACCTCAACATTTTATTTCTTCTTGGCTTCGTTCTTCTTTTTTAATACATTTTCTTTATCTCTCCTCCTTTTATTGGTTGTTGTTTCTTCCTCCTTGGTAGACCCTGAATGACTCGAGATAGAGATGGGAGAAGATCTCCCAACTTCGTCTTGCTATGCTTCTTTTTTGGCCACCCCTCTTGTTGCTTCTTCGTTGGTGATCCTTCCCTTTGGTTGGCCATGCTTGTTGGAAATGACTTCATTGTATGTTCTAGCATTTTGATGCACCTCCTCTTCCTCCTAGAAATCATTAGTATACTCATAAGGGAGCCTAATGTTATTGAAGTGTTCCCTTATGATATTTCTAGGGTCATGTCTTTTGAATCTCTCCTGTCCAAAGTTATAGGAAAGTAAGATGTCTACCTCTGCTCTAGATCCATCCAATGTTTTCGAGCCATCAAAGATCATGGTCCACATGTCAGGAATATTAGTCTTGTTAGTCAAACCAAATCCTAAGTTAGTTAGTACTGGATATGGGGCTATTATGGATTCGTGAGCGAAGACCTGATTGTAATTTTGATGGTATCTCAGAAGTTTGTGCTTTGTAACAACCATAATCAATTTCAAAAAAATAATACCCCAAAACAGAATGGGTAAAGCTTATGGGATCATTCTTACCTTCTATTATCACTTGCTAATTTGTATTAATTTTTCCCAAAGCGTCTTGTCCTTGTGTTATTTTTCCACTCAAACTTTCAAATTTTTCACCAGCTCCTTCAATCTCCCATCACCTAAATCTTTCACTCAACTGATCATCCAAAATAGTCATGTCCTCCATAAGTTAAAAAAATTGGCGAATATTCCAAACCTATACCTAGCCTTAACGCTTATCTAAATCCCTTAGTTCCATCACTTCATTCATTTTTACCCTTATATTCCCGTTGAAAATAAAAAATATTCCTTTTATTAAGCACCCTTATCCTATCAACAAAGTCATGTGTTAAGCCTCATATGCCCAAAGTCCTTAGAAAATAGAAAAATGGTTTATTATTATTAATATAAACATTTTATATTAAAATATTTATATTAATATTTAATCCAATATTTAATTTATGGAATCACGTCAAATCATGGGCACGAATCTCAATTTATAATGTGGAAAAGTCAAAGGTTGGATGGAGGGTGCACATACATATCGAGGATTGAAGTAGCGAGGAGGTTAATTATGTGAAGGTGGGCCGAGAAAAACTATCGTGGTTTATTTGGTGGACACGTGATTTTACGTGGAGCACATTGGAGGTAAAAGCAGTTTGTATTAAACCACTCCAGTCAAAGCCCAATGTAATAAATGCACCATTTAGCATATGTTTAATGTGCGGCATTTTTCAGGAGTGCATTTCAACAACAATTATGAGATTTCCAACAAATAAAATTCCTCCTCGCAGTGAAAAGGTTTTTCAGAGGTAAGATTTAAGAAATTAATGTTTATTTCCATGAAAAAGATCTAAATGGTAAGATGCAACAAAGACTTGGATAATTCTTTATCCAAACATTTACAAAAGTAAAAGAAAAAGATAAGAGGTATTTTACCAAAGACGGTAAACTGGAAAAAACACACAGTAAATGTTTTTTCACAGTGAAACGATAATGTTTTTCACAAGGAAATAGTAACAGTAAATGTTTTTTACAAGTGAAATGGTGAATTGGGAAAAACAAGACATGGTTTTAAAGAACCATGGGCGGGAATTAAATTCTGGAAATTTAATTCTACAGGATAGAAAATATTTGGGAATTATTTTTATTTCAAATATATTATTCCCAAATGTTTAATGAGAATATGGATAAATGCAATTATATTTTAAGAGTATGAGTGACATTTCAAGGAGAATGTGGCAGAGGAAGGAGCTGGAGCGTCAGAGGAATCTGCAGGGGTCATGGAAGGTTTTTTTTTAAAACTGTCATTTGTAATCATTGTAGAAGCTGAAAGTTTCATTTCAGTTATTGTAACCGGTTGCACACTGAAGGAACTCGAATTTTATAAGTATTAGAGGTTTTGAGTGTATTAATGTTGGCAGAAGTGCAAGGGCACAATTCTGGTTGTTCTGAGCTCCATTGTAAATTTATGGGACTGAGTTGAATACATATGCAGAAGCTTTTGAATTCTCTATGAAAAGATTCTAATGGTGGTGATATGGGCTTTGTATTCCCTCATTGTATGTATTTCCCATGTTCTTTAATTCCATTTACACTGTCTTCTGTTTGAATTGGATAGTTAAAAGCCCAAAATTCATCTCTTGATGCTCTCAGCTGAAACAATTTAAACTCTGTGTATTTCTTCCTAACTAATTCAGAATTCATTTTATTAATGCTCTGATGCAGTTATTTGTTTTCTCTTTCTTCCTACACTCTACTTAAATTCAATTTATAACTCAGATTCATTGCCTCACTTAGCCTTTATCCTCTGGAGA
>SNQJ01S0152951.1:25004-38212 GCA_010110895.2 Picea sitchensis | reverse complement strand
GGGGTGGGGATTAGGTTTTTGAACCAATCTGTATGCCTAGGAGGAATGAGGTCCTTAGTTTTAGATGCAAAAATGTTGGTGTCATTGGTGGGTTGAAAATCATCCCAAGGTAGGAAGAATGATCGATGGTGCATTGTGTCCCATGGGTAGTTAGGTGCCATCATGACCTCTAGGATATATTCGTTTGAATGAAAGACATGCGATAGAAAATACCTCTTAGAGGTATGAATGGGCAAGAGTGGTGTAATGGGGCCAGACATAACACAAGAGATTGACATAGAAATGGGGGTCGAAGAATCGATGATGGTTGAGGTAGTACAAGTGGAAAGGAATTGTGGTATGGTAGTGATATTTTCAATAGGGTTTGATTGTTCAAATAAAGGGATTGATCCTTTGCTGGAAGAAATGTAACAAATATGTACACACGTGTGTGTTTCATGGTCTCCAGGAGGAGGGATAATTTCTTGTTGTTGGATTTCTGGTGAGTTAGGTTGGGTCGGAGGAAGTGCATATGTCGTGGTCACATCAATTAAGCTAATGAGGAAAGAGCGATGAGTGCCTTCTCCTGGGTAGGCGTGTTCGACGTACCCTTGGGGGTGGTAGTAATTTTGAGGTACCTTATAGCATGAAGGACCTCTCAAAGATTTCGAATGAAATTCATTCGATGAATCCAATATTTGGTGATCAAGGAGCAGGTGTACGTGAAATGGTCCAATTTTCCACATAGTGCACATGGGAAAGTATGGCATGTGTTGGCACCCAAAGTTTTGGGTTCCGTTTTATGTGTGCACACAAACAAAGTTGTGAGCACTTATTCCATAGTTTTTCGTGCACCTAAGGAAATGTGTGAGGAATTCCATAGAGTGCAGATCAGACCAGGTGTTTTCGGTGTGTTGTTAGTAGCACACCTAGTGTAAAGACTACCAAGTGTGCGTTGGTCCGAGTTTTTTCAGTTGTGCCAGAAACCAAGAATATGTCCTCCGAAATCAAGAAAGGAATCATCAGGAAATCTCCCCAAATGATTATTGAAAAAAACATACGAAGACGTGGGGTGGCCAAAAGCTGAGCTAGATAGATAGTTAATATTTCCCCTGATACAGAGAGTCTACATGGAGTGCTGGAAGGCACCAAAAGCATGTGAGGTAGTTGGATCAGACAAGCAAGTGGAGTAGAGCAAAAAGAGAGAGTGCTCCCCAACAACGAAAGATATAAAAGGGAGCTCTAAGATCAAAAAGATAGTTAGTTAGTTAGTCCCTTGGTTGGCTATCTGGCTAGTTAGATATTTTTGAGTTAGCTTAGCTACCAGTATCTAGCTCACTCTGAGCTTGTTGTAATCTTGTGATGTTTTGAATATATTCTAGTGTCTTTGATATGTCTAAATCCTAAGGAAAGGTGCATGACACATTATGTTGTATTTCCACTGTTTTATATAGTAATGATATGAAGTTCCATGGCTATCATAGACAAATGTTCAACACACTGTATATCTTTAATGTGATGGAATGCTTCTAGTAATAAAGATATAGCAGTTCTAATCTAATCTGTGTCTATTATGAATGAGTTGAATATGTGCATGTATAGTTTTTATTATCAGTCCTAAATATAGATTATCAGACCCGAGTTACATGGATGCCAATTGCAGTAATGTTTCATGTGTTTAATCCTTCATCCCTTTCATAAGAACTTATGGCCTCTTTGATCCTCTCTGCATCTTGGGTGAGACCTTCCTTGGCCTTGACCAATGATTGATATACTGATACTTTGGGGTTTTGTTGGAAAAATTTGGATGAACTTCGGGTCTAAAACTCCCCAACGTTAAGAAGGAATGTATGCACACAAGTGTGGACCGAAAAAGGAGAACCCAAAAAATGGTTCCATTGCTAGGACCTAAAGTATTCTTTAGATCAATGGAGGAAAATAAAAATGAGTTGGCATCTTTCTAAGGAGGAGATTCAAGACTAGATTGAAGTGAACGATGATGAGTTTTCCCTGTGAGAGATGCAAGGATTGCAGGGGAATGCAAAGGAATGGAAAGACATATATATTTACTTAGACATGCATGATATCTTCTTCATGTAATTTCCATGTTTGTTGCATGAATGGTTAAAGAGACAAGCCGAGGTCAACTCGATTGCATTTCCATTGGAGCCAATAGTTTGGGATCAAGCCAAGCTTGATAGATTGAGGGTGATATATAACAAGTGGACTCAGGATATTGATTTTTGGTTCTCTCGAGTGAAGGAATGCTACATTATTAAGTTTTATATAGAAGATAGTGATTCTTTCAGTGAGGTTGAAAGAAATTTTGAAGAAGGTCGAAGGAAGTGGATGCTAGAATAAATTCCACTCTGGATGAAGATTTTTTTTGTAGAAAGAAGAATGGTGTGCATGGAACCTGATAGAATGGATGAGTAAACCCCCTAGCACTAGGGGGGGGTGGGAAAATGTGGGGAAAAATATCAAGAAGATGGATCCATTGAGGAGGATCCAAGAAGTTGTTGAGATGAGGTGAAGACTGGAATGGAACCAGAGGAGTAAAGGAGAAATAGAGCTAAGAGATACATAAGAAGAGATAAGTTGAGAAAGAAAGCTGAGTAGAAGAGTAGAGAAGAGGTAGCCAAGGGTGTGAAACAAGTTGTTGGGCCCATGATGAAGATGAAACTCACACTAGGAAGTGGTGTGGGATAAGACGTTGTGCTAGAGTGGAGAAAAGGCGAGGACAATCTTGCGAAGAGGCTTGGCTTCGAAGATACCAGTAGTGATAGTAGTGGTAGTGAGGGCCTAGGTAATGAAGCCCATACCCTTTGGGTGTTGCAGCATACCTCAAACTTAAGAGAGAAGAGAGTGCACATGTGTGGTGCACAAGTGCAGATTTGTGGTGCACCGATATAATAGGAGGAAGAAGCATCACACGATTACATGCTGACAAGAAAATAAGTTGTCTTGCAATACAGTGAGGCGCCAATCAGAACAAAGTTTGTCACTTAGCGTAGTTGAAGTACACTGAGTAGCAGCGAGGATGGCATGCAAAGAAGTTGTGTGTTGAGTGGAGATAATGATTCTACACAAGGTGCACCAAAAGAAAAGGAATATGGAGGCTCCCCTAGTGGTGGGGGAGATGAGTTGATATTATTGGATGGTCTTATGCGACTACACGTAGATAGCTCTTTGGGTCACCTCATGAGAAGTTTCATAAGAAGATGGTCTTACCCCCCCTTTGTACCATCCCGCTTGCGCATTTTTAATCAAGAAGAAAACATAACAAATAATGGAGAGATTAGAGTCAAAGAAAGAGAAGAAGAAGAAACAAGTGAAGAGACAAGTGAAGAAGGAGGTGAATTCAACAATACTTTAGCCCAAGTGATAGCAGTGTGGAAATATCAAGCCAATAACAGTAAGAGAAGAGGAAATAGCTCTAGTTCAAAGATGGAAAATAAAGATAGTACACCAAGGTTTCCCGTGTTTCATGGAATGGGTAAGGACGATGTAGAGCAACACTTGTGATGCAATCTGGTATGTAAAGAGAGTTACAGATGACGCAGCTAAGATCGTGCAACTAGAGACTATGTTTAGGGATAGGGTTGTGACATGGTACATGAAGTACAAAGCTACTGTGCCAACAGGACAGGCGAGGTCCCTAGCCGAGATCAAGCAGGATCTACTTCAGGAGTTTCAAAATCTGAAGTTAGAATCACAATGCATTACAAAAATCAAGGAGATCAAGAAAAAGGAAGGAGAAACCGTCTGGGATTATGACCAACGATTCAAAATATTATTGGATAGGATGAAAATCTAGATCCAAGAAGTGTGACAGAAAGATTGGTTCATTGCGGGGTTTCTCCCCCTTATTGGATTCCCACTCACCCAACAAAAGGTCATGGCTCAGGTTGAGGCAATCAAGATTGCGATGTGCTTGGAAGCTACACCTAGACATCAAGTGGGTTGGCACAGGTTTAGTCACAACTGGCCAACCTAACAATAGTGTTGCAATATATGTCCAAGACTAAAGTCCCGCAGGAGCATGTGTGGTGTACTACATGTCGTTCAGAGGGGCATCATCGAGACAAGTGTCCGATCCTTCTGAATTATGTGGCAATAGACATGTCGAGTCCATTTCCATCTGAACAGTCAGAATGGTGTGAAATATGCAGACAATGGGGCCATGTTCCACCCCACTATCCCACATTATAGAAATATCAAACAACAAATCACACCCCATTCTATGAGTTCTATAAATTCGTTGGCCATGATCTCAATAGTTTTCGTTCCCTTCAGTTAATGAAAGATAACACCCGTGATGCATTCCAGGTACAAGAGGAGAAAAAGGGTGGTCAACACGGTGGCGTCGCCAGAGGAAGATATCAAGGTGGACCCCGAGGTGGATATGGGCATGGTCACAGTCGCGTATATGGTGGAGGATGCAGTAGACCTCCCCACATGTTTCAATTACAGTGAGATTGGTCATGTCTCACCATTTTTCAATAAACTACACATGATTTTTGCATATTGTTATAGTCCTAAACATGTAATTGAGGACTATGCCGAATTACTGAAGAAGTGGGAGGACAAGAAAACCAATTGTAACATGGTGCATGCCGAGCTACACATAAACAAGAAGAAGAACATGGAAGTAGACGTTCGGGTAGTAACCCATGGAGGGGCGAAGATAGGGGAATAATTTGATCATGGTGAAGGCTTAGTTCAACAACTAGAGAGAAAGATAAGGAAGGCACCCCATCCCCCTCCAAAGTTTGATGTTTCTCAACAAAAGCAGTTTCCGTGTGATGCACAAAGAGCCCTTGAAGATGAAAGAGTGCACGAGGAGCTGCAAGATGCGACTCAGAGTTCTCTTGAACATGGATAAATTGGAGAGGAAATGAAGAGGGTGAAACAAATGTTTCTAGAGGAAGCACAAATCCATGAAGAGGTGCAGTGGGTGACACAAAGTTTGTTGGAAGAAGCTTGTGCACACAAAGAATTACAACATGTGATGCAGATATCTTTGGAGGAGGCTAGCGTACGTGAGGAAATACAATGTGTAACCCAAATATCGATAGAACAAGCACACATACATACTATGCTCTGATGCACTAAGAAAAGGGCTTATGAAGGATAGGGACAGAAGGAGTTGCAACACACAGTGCATGCAGAAGCCTTGCTTGACCTAGGTCGCATGGCATAGGCCGATGATAAAGTCAATAACTTCTTACACTACTATTTGCACTTGCTTAAAGATCGATAAGATGCAAGTAAGTTGACCCAAATATTAACTGCTTGCATGGAAGAACAAGGAGAGGAGACCACCATATCGACTCTGCTCTCAAAAAGGGATGTCTACCAAGTTAACAAGAAAAAGTGCACTGGCCAAGAGTTTAATATGACAAGAAAGCTTGGTGGGTATGACACAGATGGAGTCATATTGGACCTGGGATCTGATGTGAACATTTTACCCAAGAAGTATTGGGAAGTGATGGGTAAGCCTAAGTTGGTCTGGTCACCCATCCAGCTCCAGTTGGCCAATCAATACAATATCTATCCCATAGGATGGTTGGATCAAGTAGAAATGAACATCGAAGGAGTGAAAACAAAGGCCTATTTTAAAGTAATCGAGATCATGGATGACTTTAATCCCTACCCTGCATTGCTGGGAATTGACTCGGCCTTTGACAATAATGCAGCGTTAAACTTGAAGATGAGGAAGATGTCCTTTGAAACTAACACCCTATGCATGGTTGCGCCACTAGACCCATATGAGGGTGACTGCTACAATGAGCCCATAGATGAGGATGTGTGGAGCTCGGGCATTGAAAATATTTACAAGGTCATGAGGCACAAGGAGGACTACATCAACCCCACTGTAGATGGTGAATTAAGTTGGAGGAGTGTCAAATCTTATGACACAGATTTTGAGGATGCTTTGGATAGATGGAAGAACAAGCTATATGAAGTGTGCATGCGCATATGCACACAAATCAAAAAATCATCGCGATGAATCATGTCTGAAATTTCTAATGCCCCATGGTTTTATGGTACCGGGCCAGTGGAGACATTCTAGGTACAAATGGAAAAAAACGTTCCCTCAGAGCAAATACTTCAGGCCATGGATACCATGGTTCGAGGGACACCGACATGGTGGTGGGAAACCCACCACCTGAATATTCTAAGCTGGGAGCAGGTGGCTGAGTTTATAAAAGTCTAATTCCTGCCTATCATTGAATTTGAACTAGACAACCGATATAAGGGCACTTAGGATCCTCAAGAACACATCTCATTCTATGAACGACACTAGACCGCTAAAAAAATAACTCAATCCCAATGGGTCCATTGGTTCTTCCATACTGTGGATACTATTCCTAGAAGCTAGTACATTTAGGAGGAATTCAGAAGGCAAACAACTGAGCGGACCCATATGAGTTCCCAGTTTATTTCCACCTCTCGGTTCACCGCAAAAGATCCAGTTCTCAGCAAGGCACTTCACTGGGTTAAGGACTTCATATTTCACTGACAACCAATGGCCACCGACCCTAGAGTGGTCTGTTCATACCATTAGCGGGTGGAAAAAATAAAATAAACAATACATTGATGGAATATTGATGCAGACAATGTTGATGACGCAGAACTCCATAACAAAATGACAAGTAGAGAATGATGCTCTCTCTTGAGGGAACATCACCACTATTTAGGAGACAGTGCTTAATGGGGGACTTTAAATATATCCCTCATTCACTTCCACGGGTTCTAGTGAAGGTTCCAGTTTGAACAACTAGACACAATCATAGTTGTTTTGAAGAACGATGGTATGATCTTCCTCAAATTACTCGCCTGAATAATATGCATAAATTGGCTCAAGGATGAGCCAGATAATAGTGGTGGGGGATATTGGTTGTGGACCCTGATTATATTCTTGATTGATAGGTCTTTGTTTTCAGCCATGTTTATACCCCATGAATATTGTACACCTCTAAATACTGTACACTCTTCCATGTGGGGGGGATTGCCCCCGAAGGAAAAATTGCCTTGTAAATGTATATTATAATTTCATAGTAAATCTGGACCATTCATTATAAGGTCGCAAATATGACGATAAAAGTTATTTTAGGGTTTTTTTCCCTAGAAGGAACCCTATTTTATGAGGGAATTGTATTGCAGCTATGTATCATTGTGAATATTGTATTCTGAGAGAGGATACTGTGAGAGAAAGAAGAGGAAGTTACAGTGGGTCTGTTGTAGGTTGTATCCCTTCATTTTGCTAGATAATAAAAGGAAGCACTTGGAAATTTCTCTAGTGGACGTAGCCCACACTAGTGAACCACATATATCTGTGTCTCTATTGTATTGTGTATCTTCTGTGTTTTATTTCTGCATTTGTATTATTTTATTGCTTCGCGATCCTGTTTTTCTAACAAGGGCCTATTGGCACCCAAAGTTTTGGGTTCAATTTTGCGCACACACACAACTGAAGTTGTGTGTGCTCATTCGATATTTTTGTGAACACCTAAGGGGATGCATGAGGAATATATATTAGTGGTATCAAAGCAGTCTGCTCCTTGTCATTTCTCAGAGCATGTCCCCAATGAGGTTAGGGTATAGAGATTTGTGTCTTGAGCTAGTTTCACTTGAGGAAAACCTCTCTCGCTAGCCCAAGCGACCTCCCATGGAGGAAAAAAAGAGAGATGGAAGAGCATGATATCCTTTCAAGATATTGCTCGAGGAATCCCTCATGTGACAGAGGAACGATATAGTGGGCAACTTCGCTCAGATCGTTTGAAGACTACCGATGGCAGCGGTCGAGGCATCTTCGACAAGAAACCATTTCAGAGGTGTGAAACCTTTCAAGGTATACATTAATTTGGATATCCCCTTATTTGAAGGCCAAATAGATACATATTCTCTAGAAAAATGGTTGAATCTACTAGAAGGTTATTACTCCGTCCAAAAAATTTCCGACAGTGAAAAGATCACCTTTGCACTCCTTAAATCCCTTCCCCATGTCAAATCTTGGTGGGAAGGTTACTAGGAGAGATACACCATGAATGAATCTAAACCATTCAAAAAATAAACCACTTGGGAAACCTTTATATATTCCCTAAAGGAGGAGTTCTACCCTATCAGAAACTATGATGACCAGTACATCAGATGGACAACTCTGTGTCAATGAATAGATTAGATGGTGCCAGAGTACACTAACATATTTCATACCTTGCGCTCAAAGATGGGTATCAAAGACTCTAAGAGACACCTGGTTTTGAATTATCACAATGGTCTACACAGGTACATGCAAACAAATATGGATTTATTGGACATCTCCTCACTGGGAGATGCTTATCGATATGCAGATAAAATTGAGCAAAAATTCAAGCAGCATAGTAAGTGGGAGTTCGAGTTTGAAAATACACCACAACATAATCATGGAAAAGGAAACCCTAACTCACAAAATGAAGGAAAGAGAAAGGAATGTCAACCTCAAGAGAGCTAGTCCAAAACATATGAAAATAAGGGTAATGGGAAGTCTAAGAAAGACACCAGAAAGTGGTGTGATTTCCACAATGGCCCCTGGCATAACACCGATGAATGTCGCTCAAAACAGACATTGGTGGCCTGAGCTCAAAGAAAAATAATCAGAACCTGACTTGGAATTTGATTCAAATCACAATAAAGGGAAACATATCATCGATGTAGAAGCCATTGCTACCATCGAAACCACAACAATACAACCAGAAGAACCAGAGGAGCTTGAGGAGGGGGAGCACCTTTTCCACTCATAGATGTGGGTAAAGGGGATCTCACTGCATTTCATTGTTCACAATGGGAGTCAAAATAACCTGATCTCAACTGAGGTTGTCAAGAGATTGAAGTTTCCAATGATGTCACACCCCCAACCATACACCATTGGATGGTTGAGTCGGGGACAAGACATCCGTGTCAACCAATAGTGTCGCATGTGCTATGACATCAATCCCTTCAAGGATGAGGTAGTGTGTGATGTTTCCCCACTTGAAGTATATGATGTTCTTTTAGGACAACCATATATGTGGAAATTTCATGATATCTATAAGTCTCGACCCCACAATGTCATTGTTACTCTGGGAGGTCATCTTTATAGGATACCAGAGGTAACTCCAACTACTACCACTTCATTGATCTCAAAAAAACAATGCCACAAAGTAATCTCTCAGACCATAAAGTTTTCCCTCTTCATGATTCAATCAGAAGGTGAATAGAAGGTCACTATGACCACTACGACCTCAACCCAAGAAGTTTATATATGGCAGAAGAAGATCAACAAGATTGTAGAGGAGCACAAAGAGAATGAGAGTCTTCCATATGTTCAACATAGTTCTATTGGCCATGACCCTTTTCAGGTGTGCTTGGGGTTCCAACCATTAGCCCCCAATATTGATATAGATCTTCTTGTTGCATATTCAACGACAAAGTCCTCCCACACTCAGACCAATGTAGATCATGCAACTAGATCTGTATAACGGATCCAACACCTCCAACAAGTTCATGACATCCTTCCACAGGAAAAGTACAAGAAAGACATCTAATTCAACAAGGTAAGCGACCCACCATGGTTCGGTTTTAGCATAAGTTTCTCCATCTCTCAAGAGAACTTGATGCAATGGGGACCATTTATTCCTAAGGGGGGAGGAATGATCCAGGTGAATCTCAGTGGCCATCCACCTTTTCCACCGAATCAACATTTCAATCATATGGTTTTGATAAACCGTGATATTCACCCTTTTGATGGGGAATGGAATGTAATGCCATATTTATTTGTTAATTATAGACACTGTGTAATGATTTCCTAATGGTCTTATGTACATGCTTATAGCATAGCGTTAATGCAACAGATCCCATTAGAACTCTATATTTAAGCACACTCAGGCTAGAATAGTACTGGGAACAGTGACCACCCAGAAAGTCTTAGTATTTTACATTCCTATGTCATTTTATAAACTTAGACTAATTTATCCCACATGCATCATGGGAATTGTTATCCTCTCACTCTCTCATATATAATTGAGGTGAAGGAGGCCCTTGAAGCATGCAATGGAGTGTGAATCTGTAAATCTTATTGCGAAAGAAGTGTAGCCAACATCTCTTTCTTTTCAGAGATAAGTTATCCATTCTGCCAGTTTGTGTTCTACAATGTTTTTCTCTCTTATTCATTAATATAAGTTGGATTTCACTATGTTTCTATGTTTCTTGCAATATATCTGTGTATTTCCTTGTTATATATCTACTATATTTATGCCTTCATGTCATTCCCAAAATAATCTGGATCACCAGAAGGGTGCGAGGTAGTTGGATTAGATAAGAGAGTGGAGCAGAGCATAAAGAGATAACGCTCCCCAACAACAGGAGATATAAAAGGGAGCTCTAAGCTTAGAAAGACAATTATTTAATTAGTCTGTTCATTGGCTATATGGATAGTTAGAGAGTTTTGATTCAGCTTAGCTATCGGTATCAATCTCACTTTGAGCTTGATGTAATCTTGTGATGTTTTGAATATATCCCTGTGTCTTTGATATGTCTGAATCCTAAGGCAAGGTGCATGGTGCATTATGTTGTATTTCCACTATTTTATATAGTAATGAAATGGAGTTCCATGGATGTCATAGGAAAATGTTCAACACACTTTATATCTATGATGTGACAAAATGATTCCGGTAATAAATATATGACAATTCTGATCTAATCCGTGTCTGTTATGAATGACTTGAATATGCATGTGTATAGTTTTAATTCTTAGTCCTAAATAGATTATCAGACCTGATTTACATGGATTCCAATTGCAATAATGTTTCATGTGTTTAATCCTTCATCCCTGTCACAAGACCTTATGGTCTCTGTGATCCTCTCTGCATCTTAGGTGATACCTTCCTCAACCTTGGCTAAGGATTGATATGCCATTGCTTTGGGGTTTTGTTGGACAACTATGGACAAACCTTGGGTCTAAAAATACCCAACGTTAAGAAGAATGGTATGCACACAATCATGGATTGAAAAAGGGTTAACCCAACAAAGTGCATTCACATAAGTGGATATGCAATAAATTTTAGAGGAACTGGATGTCAGGGATGCTGACGATTGTGATACATCATGACTAGGCTCTAGTAGGGTTTTTAGGCAGAATATTTCTCGAAACTAAGTTAGAGTGGGACAATGATGAGTGTAATGGCCATATTGTGAAAATATAACACATGCGAAGTTGGTACTCAATGTTTTATTGCGTGGGGTGGTAGACTCTTGGGTAGGTTCAATGGACATTTCTGTCAAAGTGGGAAACAATGGTTTTTCCTGGTGGAGATGGATAAGGTTCCATAACTCCAGAAGGGTAGGGAAAAAATTGGTGGGGTGACCTCGTGCTTCACAAAGTGCACAAGGGTTTTGAACTCAAGGTGTGGCTTGAGTATTTCCCCTATATTTCTTCTTCCTTCCCTCGGTGTTGGTATTATTTCCCCCATTTGTGTGACCATGTTATAGTAATATTGGTTGAAGCATGGTCTGCATGGGTAGTGTAGTCATTTTAGGGGGAAGGGATGGTGTTGGTACCATAGATGGGGGGTCAATATACCACACAATGACAACAATCACCATATTGGGAAGGGTAAGGGTAGATACTACCTGGTATGCCGTAACTCTTGGTGGTGGATAGAAGAATGGTAATTGGGTAAGGGGTTGAGGACGGGTTTCCCAAACTGTTGGTTGGTCATTCACTGGGGGAAATCTATGGAGTTGACTCTATTATGGTTGTCTTAGGGGTAGAATGAGTGTTTGGTTCTGTCATGACATAAGTGATCATGCACACTTGGGCATATTCCAAGGGTGGTATGCAAGGTGGGTCACCCTACTATGTGCCAAGGAGTGAGGAGTCTTGAAACATTCCTGGACCTATTTCCATGACCGCTAAGATGTCTAATTGTGCCTCAATAAGGGGGAGAATATTATCCAAATTCATTGAGGGGTGGGGTTCATAATGTGTTAACTGGTCAACCATGACAACCTTTCCATTGTGGGGGAATATCATGGTGCAAAACATAGATGCACCCATTACCTTCATTGTGTACATGTAACTATTTCCTAGCAAGATGTTGTAGTCCAGTGGGGCGTCTATGCCCTAAATGCCAATTAATATTTTCTTACCCTCTAGATCTATGAGGTTGTTTTGAAAAAGACCCTTGGGTTGCAATGGGAAACCATCATACACCTGAAGGGTGATAGTAGAAGGGGTAAGCTTAGGGGAGTTGAGATTTTTATAGAAATTTGTGGACATAATGGATGTGGATGATCCCTCATCCATGATGCATTTATGGAAAATGAAATTCCGAATTGTGACTGGGATTTGGAAAGAAACCAAGGAAGGAAGCTAAGGTTATGAGTTTTCCAAATAAAAAGTAATGAGGTGCGATTCAAAAGGGTCCATTGCCCCCAATGTGGACAACAAGGATTTCCTTTGTGAAGGGAAGGTTTGCAAGACCTCAAGTATGGACATGGATACAAGAGATTGAGCTAAATAATCCACAAGGCTATAATGATGTGTTTCCGTAACATGTGATTTATGAGAAGTGCGCCATATAGGTGCTCTCGATACACGTGGGGTAGGGTCTCCATTGGGATAGAAGATCATCAAAGGGGGACTTGTTGGTAATTGGAGTGCATCCGATGTGGTTGGAGTAGATTCAAGGGGCATACCATATTGATGATTGTGAGTATGAATAAGAACCTCCTCCTTTTTTGTTATAAGAATGTTATGGGTTCAAGAATTGTTAGGTTGAGATTGTCCTGGGTTAGGGTATTGACCCATATTCTAAGTGGAGGGACAAATTATTGTTGCGTAGAGACCACTCCTTGATGAGGGAATGGGTTATGTAAAATGGTTAGTGGTGTTGGTTGAGGAAATTTGTATTGAACTTGTGGGGCACCCTGTGGAGCACGAAGTCATTGGGTGTTTATATACTACTTCATTCTTTTGAAGTTAGTGATTTGGGGGAAGCGACGAGTATAATCCCCATACTCACCGCATAATGTGCAGTGAAATTTGGTTCTAAGGTTGTTGTTTTTCCCTTATCGTTGTTGTCCATTGTTTTTCTTAGTATTCTAGTTTTGATTACCAACATTAATATTGCTCCTAGCTAGGGGGTTTTGCTGTTGGGGGTTGCCCCCTATCCCTGGTTTGCATTGGATTCCACAACCCCCCCCCC
>SNQJ01S0152949.1:12670-30811 GCA_010110895.2 Picea sitchensis | reverse complement strand
AAAGAGTGGAGGCACTGAAAGGGAGAAAAGATGGGCCCTCCAGGGCCATGCCAAAGTCGATCTGGCTCTCGGTACTCCATGTATAGGACATGTGGGCCTCGAGACATGATCTCCTAGTTATCCCTAAAAGTGGGGGATAACATCTGGCTCCAACTCGGGGACATGTGCTCACCGTAGAGCGCATGATAACCTCAACATCTCTGGCATAACCTATTTACCTGCTTGATCTCGATAACAAACATCAGTAACTGATTGGGGTGGTAATGCCACCCCAACAAACACACACACACACACACACACATAGGACTGAAATAAAGCAATCAATAGTGAATGTGAAAGAAAACTAACATGCAATGCAAATGGTATAATACATGAATGCAAAATATGCCTACCTACTTACCTACACTTACCTGTCATGTTGTTGGTGGATAATAATGCTTGATGTGTAAAGCGTTTACTGGTAGCCTTATGGCCTCTCCCTCCATGGTGCCCAGGTTGAAAGAGTTTGTACCTGCATGACTCATGATTTTATAAGGACCTGTCCATAAACTATCAATTTTTTTGTGCATACCAAGTTTCTCCTTTCTTTTATCCCATAGCGGTACGAGATCTCCCTCAGTGAAGTTTCTTCCCTTAGCTTTGTGATCAAAGGTGTTTTTTTATCTTCTACTAGTTTCTTCCCATCTGACCAACGACGTTTCTTCTAGTTTCATCTAACTCTATAAGTTGGTTGATTCTCCCTTGGATTGCTTCCCCATCTGTAACATACTGTTGAGCGAAACGAAGGATGGGGATTTGGAGGTTCACAGGAATTTTTGTTTCTAGTCCATATACTAACTCAAAAGGAGTCTTTCCTGTCGAGGTCTTTGTTGTTATTCAGTCTGCCCAAACTGCATACTTAATTTTGCTATCCCAAGATTTCTTATTTTCCCCCATGACCTTCTTGATAATATTCATAAGGTTTTTATTGCTAGACTCTAACAATTCATTCCCTTGTGGATAGTAATTGGAGGAATGGGATAGGACAATGCCATATTTGAAGCAAAATTCTACTAGAGCGTGTGAGCTAAAAGCTTTGGCATTGTCTGTAGTGATCTTGGAAGGGACGCTGAAGCTAGTTATGATCCGGTCTTCTAAAAATTTTGTGACTACTTCCTCGGTGGATTTCTTTGTGGGGATGGACTCAACCCATCTAGTAAAATAGTCTGTAGTTGTTAGGATCCATCAGTAGCCATTGCTTGAATTGTCTTTGAACTCCCCAACGAAATCTAAACCTCACTGTTGAAAAGGTGCTTCCACTACTATAGGTTTTAGAGATTGTGCTGGGAGCTTTGATTTGCCAGAGAAGTGCTTGCAGGGTTGGGAAGATCGGACGTGTTGGTGAGTGTTGGAAAAGAGTGTTGGCCAATAATACCCAGCCCTCATAATCTTGTGGGCAGTAGTACGAGCTGTGAAATGCCCACCACAGTATCCAGAGTGTAATTCATCCAACAATTTCTTTGCTTCTTCTTGGTCAACACATCTAAGGATGACCCCATCAGGATTTCTCCAACCAAGGCCTTCTTCGGTCAGGCAGTATTTCATAGCCTTCAGTCTCAAAGTTCTTCTTTTGTAGTCCACTAGGTGATTGGGGCAAGATAAGTTCTTAAGGCAATAAACGATATCAAAATGCCATTCATCATGTTGTAGTTCACTGACCACTACATTCATTTGTTCACTCTCCCCCATCTGTATGGATTCTTGGTTGCTTTCGGTTAGCATTTGGGCCAAACCTTGTCCCTTTGTGATAGAACATCTTTTATTGTTGGGTATAGGACATAAGCCTTAATTTTATTGTACCCGATGTAGTTTCTAAATTGTTTGAGGGACTTCACCAAGGCATACGCTTGCTTCTTAGTAAAGGAGTAATTCAATTATGAGTCTCTAAGAACTTTGCTCATAAAATCTACGAGGTGTTCATAATCATCAACGTCCTTTTGCATTAGAACACCCGCTATGGTATCCTAGGAGGCAAACAAGAATATTATGAAATCTCGTGAATAATCAGGGTTGATTAAGACATGGCCTTGGGAGATAGCATCCTTTATATCCTCGAAAGATTTGATGGCTTTATCATCCCATATGAAGGCAACGTCCTTTTTTAGCAAAGCACTCATGGGTTTTATCCTTTCGACAAAGTTTGGAACAAATCTTCAAATGAAATTGATCTTTTCGAAAAAGGATTGTAAGGACTTTTTGTTGACTGGGGGACGGACATATTTTATTAATTGGACCCTCTCAGGATCTATGAAGACCCCCCCTTTGAAGCCATGTGACCCAAAAATTTTACCTCGTCGATCCCAAAAATATACTTCTTGGGGTTCAGAGAGATACCATACTTCCTACATCGTTCAAAAACAATCCTGAGGTGTGAAAGGTGGTCTTTCCTTTCCTTTGATACAACCGTGAGATCACCTGGTAAATCTCTATGATTTTATGTATGAGATCCCTAAAGGAAAATTCCATTGCTCTCTGAAAGGTAGCACCAGTGTTCATAAGACCAAACGACATTCTTAAGTACATAAAGGTTCCCCATGGCGTAGTAAATGTTGTTTTAAGTTGGTCTTCTCTTTTTAGCAAGACTTGGTTGTATCCAGAAAACCCATCCAACGTGGACATCATCCCTGCCCCTATAACCCTTTGAAGCAGATGTTCCATGTTCAGGAGGGGGTAGTTGTCCTTCAAAGATAACTGGTTAAGGTTGTGGAAATCAACACATAGGCATATGTCACCGGTCTTCTTTCAGACAACTACCAAATTTGATATCTAAGAAGAATACTTGATAGGGGCTATGATACCAGCGTCAACCATATTCTGGAGTTCTTTCTGTATTTGACCTGCTAACTTTGGGTTGATACGTCTTAGCTTTTGTCGGAAAGGTTTGTCTCCTTCTACTAAGGGTATTGTGTGTTGGATGACATCTCCCCTATAGGCTTTCAATTCATCATAGTTCCATGCAAAAGTGTCTTTGAATTCTCTGATGAGTGCTAGTATTTCCAGCCTTTCCTTCTTAGTGGTTCCTTTCCCTATCTTAACCATCCTTGGGTCTATTTCCGTACCGATATTAAATTATAGGGCTTCATCTGCTTGTTTGTTGGGCCTTTTTCTTTTGAAAACATCATGTCTATCAAAGAGATTTTGCAAGGGAACGCAAGCTTTGGGCAAGGTGTTGTTTTGAAGGTTTATAACTTCCAAGTTCATGGAATCATCCAGAAATTTTATTTGTGAGTTAATGAATTCTTTGTTGTTTTCCATAAACCTGATGATTTGGTTATCGTCTTCAAAAACTTGCTAATGCTCCAAGTTATCGGGAATATAAGGTATAATGAGGACTTCCATTTTGCATAGGTCACGAAGTGGTCCATCACAAGGTTGCAGGGTGGAAGCGAAAACAACCAAGGCATATGCCAGATGGTTTTCTTCTCGAGGAATGGCTTCAATTGAAACTATCTTAAAGGATTTTGAAAGGGATTGAGCTAAGTCTCGGTACTTCTTCAACTTCTCATTCTTTGTAGCAAATTTCATCAGCACCTATGACACTATGAGGTCTGAATCTCCTTTCACCCTTAAGTATGTGACACCCTTGTCAATTTCTAAGTTGAAGCCTAGGATCAAAGCTTCATATTTGGCAATGTTGTTTGTGCAATGGTATTCTAGCCTATACGAATAGTAAAAGGCCTCACCGGAAGGAGCTGTCAAGACAATTCCAACACCTGATCCGGAACTCGAGTGGGATCCATCAAACTCTAAGTTCCACATTCCTTCAGGTTCTTCGATAGTGTCGATATCTAAATTTCCTCCTTGGACAAACCAATTATCGTTGTCATTGTGAATACATAAGAGTTGGTCACTCAACTCATCAAAGGTTTCAACTGAGGAGCCTACAAGGGTTTCTTTGTGGAGGGTGAAGAATCCTCCTTCGGGGTGAGGGATGATTACTTTAGACTCTTGGTCTTGAAGACTTCCATCTAAGTGCTTTATGAGGTCCTTGTGGAGAATGATACCCCAATTTTTTAGGGCGTCTACCACCATCACGTCTATATAGAAAGGAGCACTAGGGCAAGAGTCAAAGGCAACTTCTAGATCCTTAATAACTCCCTTTGCAAAACCACCTCTGGCATTTGGTTGTGAAAGGCTCAAACCCAATTGGTGCATGATTTCCTCATTCATAATGTTGGTTGCAGCATTTGGGTGAAGAACACAGTTATGAAAGCGGGAGTTATTGACCTGGAGAGTGACATAAAAAGGTGTGACCTCACCACAGTTTGACCCAATGATTTCTACTCGGTGGAAAAAAAGGGGAACTTCTTCAAGAAGGTCACGCTCATACGTTTGAAGCAAAGAAGCTTTGATTTTGTCATTCTTTTGTGGAAAAAGGTTCTACTTCCATGGGAGGTTCCTAAAGAGGAACATATTGTACATTGGTATGGGAAAGGCTCCATTTCCTTTTGGGAGGCTTGAGTTTTACTTCAAGGATTTCTGGGAGCTTAGGTTCAATTTCTGTAGTATGCTCATCATTAGATTCCCAAAGGTTGTTATTGTGCAAGAGGTTAACCTAATAGATGTAGTCTTCAAATTCAAGATTCCTCTCAATTTGATAAGCGAAATCTTGTGCTTCCTCTAGGGTTGAGGGTGACCAATCCTTGAGGGTAAACTGCAAAATACCTTCCAATGAGTTCAAGTAATGTTCGAGGATAGCTTCCTCTGAGTTTAGGTTAGGTCAGACCTTTTTGAGGAGAAGATTGAACCTATCATTGAAATCCCTACTGCCCTCGCTGGAACCCTTGCAAATATCAAGATATTGAGAGTATAAGGGTTGTGTGTGTTCATGATTGAACCACCTCATTTTAAAGGCCCTTTCCAGTTCTTCGGGATTTTTTATGCCACCTTTCGGGTAATGATCAATCCAAGTCTTGGAATCTTCAACAAGGGAGCTCACAAAAAGCCTCATAAAGACATCATGATATCCTTGACCAGCTTGATGAAATTCAAAACTGTCACAAAATTGGGTCCAATGTGAATTACTGGAAAGTACCCCCTTTCCCAAGAAGACTGGCAACCAAGAATTGGCATTTTTGGGTAAGTCATGTAATCCACCTTGGATGTTACTTAGTTCAAAACAACCAAAAGTCCCTGGGTGAGACCATTTGTGGCAATTTACGGGAGGAGTAGGGTTTGTAGGGGTGATAGTTACAACAGTAGAGGGGTTTGAGTATTGACGCCCGCTACGGGTCGTCATTAGTGGAGTCGCCAGATAATTTTCTTGAAACTATCAAAGAAAAAGGGAAAACACCCTAGTGGAGTCACAAGGTAAGTTTGTAAGATAAAGATTCTAAAGGCAAAGCTTACCGAAAATTGTCGTCTTGAGGAAGGTTTGACTTAGTGTTCCCCGACAACGACGCCAAAATGTTATTGCACAATTTGTAGTAAGGATAAAATATAGATATGAAGAGGCAAACTAGTGTAACCTGAACCAATCCCACCCAATGTCACCTCGATAGGATGGTTCTTTCTGTTTAGGGAGGTAAGGCCCAGGGGAGACGTCCCTAATGACTTGGGGTTTTGAGAAGGCAAAGGATTGTAAGGTAAAAGGTAAATTCCCCCCTCACAAGTCTACATTGAGCAGATAGTCTGGATAACAACCAATAAAGAGAAGTATAACCAAAAATAGAGTTGCACCTGCCCGAGACAAATCAATAAGAAACATATATATGCAAGCTTACTTGCTTGGTTAGTACTTCATATAATTAATGACTATCTGATATATATAAGGAATTGAATAATAAATAATGATGAAGTCAATGTTTATAAAATAACATTGATACACAATGTCACTTCTTCAATAAATGCTAAGAAAACGTGCCATTCAATGTAACAATCAACACTTCATTCTAGTAATGCCCTTAAATAACCATTAAATTACTCACAAGTAGGACGATAGTTGCACAATGATGTTAATAGCAAGAGACGATGACATCACTTAGTTAGTAGGGTTAGTCTTAGGCTAGGGTTAGAATAGTTAGGGTTTTATTCAAAGTATTGAGAGTTGTTTTGATCATAGTACTCACAAGCTAGGTCTTAGATCANCCCGAGACAAATCAATAAGAAACATATATATGCAAGCTTACTTGCTTGGTTAGTACTTCATATAATTAATGACTATCTGATATATATAAGGAATTGAATAATAAATAATGATGAAGTCAATGTTTATAAAATAACATTGATACACAATGTCACTTCTTCAATAAATGCTAAGAAAACGTGCCATTCAATGTAACAATCAACACTTCATTCTAGTAATGCCCTTAAATAACCATTAAATTACTCACAAGTAGGACGATAGTTGCACAATGATGTTAATAGCAAGAGACGATGACATCACTTAGTTAGTAGGGTTAGTCTTAGGCTAGGGTTAGAATAGTTAGGGTTTTATTCAAAGTATTGAGAGTTGTTTTGATCATAGTACTCACAAGCTAGGTCTTAGATCATTGCATTCCTAGGGTAGATGGAGTCAAAAGGAGGATGCAGAGGCTGAAGGATCAAGGAATATAGTAAGACTAAGGACGGGAGGGTCAAGCCTTGAAGTGTTGTTATGGCAAGGCCTCGAGGTCAAAACCCTAGGGGATAGAGGCTCACTTTGGTGTAGGGGAACTAGGCCTTAGTGCTCTCTTCTCCTTCCTTAGGTAAATGACAAAAACGGTTAGCTCATAAAGTGGCATAAAACTAAGACAAGAGGTTCTGCAGACAACGTGTTGCTATGGCAAGGCTTTACCAACAAACCCTAGAAAATCGACTCATCAAGGTGTAGGGGAAATAGGCCTTGATGTGGCTTCTTCTTCTTAGCTCAAAAAGTAAAACGACTAGCAAAGAAGAGGAGGAACAGAGTGTAGCTAAGGCTAGGCTCTTTCTCTCTTCAAATAATGGCTGAAAATCTTGACGGGGACATGAGACAAGGACCTACAATGTGTGCTTGTCACCTAGGGTTTATTCAACAAATTTATAACAATACATGCAAGAAATAACAATACAACCATTCAATTAAGAAGTTTTGCAGAAATTTACTTACATTTCACCAAGAAATAACATAGCAAACCCTAGTTGTAACACCTTCCATCCAGAAATGCCCAAAATGCCAATAGAATTCCAAAAAATGCCTTCCTTCAACAAGTGTGCCTCACAATTTCAGCCAAGAACCAAGTGTGGCGCAAATTTCAGACCTCGCTAATGAGTGAGTCAGAGATGATGAAAATGAGAGCAAAAATCCTCAATTTATACTGTACCATGACCTAATTTCACTTTTAGGTCATAAAAAGGCCGACAAGTCCAAAGTACTAAAAAACATATTATTTTACATTAAATGATTAAAATTAAACCCTAATAAAGCTAAAGAGAGACGTCATGCCCCTTTTAGGGTGACGTTAGCCCCTTCTAGGGCAAATGCAACATCCTGGAGCAAAACATTAGCCCTCCTTGGGCTTCTCCAACCTGCCAGACGTGCCAACACTGCCAAATCTACCTCCTAAGACGTCCACAAGGCTGGATGATGTCATGATCATTATGAGTGACGTCCTGGGCCTTCAGGGTCAACGTTCCAATGGATAGGGCACAACCCCCCAGGTCAAGCTCTGCCAAGGTGCCTCTGGTGAAACTTCCTCCTCTTCTCTAGTGCAAAGCCTCTAGTCCATCCTTGTCCTGTCTCTACTCCCTGATGGGGTCTCAACATCCGTCTGGTGGTCTCTTCAGCCCCATGGAGGTCTGAAGTGATCATCTTCCCATGTGTACTAGTCCAACATGGTACCTCTCCGTTGGGCATGATCCTGCACATCAACAGCTACGCCCTCCATGGACTCATAAGTCACAGGGATCATAGCAATGTCAATCACATCTCATCATCAATATTATTAAACATGTGCTTAAAATCCCTAATACCTCAGTTAAAATCTCAAAGACATTACACAAGCCTGTAATACAAGTTTGGAGAAAATGATAGGGTGTCCTATTGGGCTAGTGTCCACTGGAAGAGGAAATTTCTGGAAGAGACCTCATCTGAGCCATGTAAGTGGGTGATGTGGACAAGGGATATCCAGGCAAGTGGGTGCAGTGAGAGCAGAGGATGCAAAGCTTTCCTGTGGGTGCCTTTGTAGAAGGCGAGCTACACCTATCCTGGATGTAAATTTTTCCAAGCACATTCATGCCTTTTATTCTTATTCTTCATTCTTTTATTTTTTAATTGCTTTTTCTTCAAGAGGCTAATTAGGGGACACTGTCGTAGCATGGTGACCAGTGGTGACAGTGTTACCCACAAGTACTTTCGCAGAAATGAGAAGGTTGGCTCTTGATGAGACCCCCTTTCCCTTGGCCATGAAACCAAGAGTCACTACCCTGGCGTGGTAAGCAACTGGTGGTAATTTCATACTACTAGGTACCCATGGACCTAATAGGTTGGCTCGTGATTAGACCCCCTATCCTTTGACTAGGTCTTGTTTTATTATTTTTACAGGTCCCTCTTGTTTCTTGCTAAAAAGCCTTTTATTGTTGTCTTGGGGATCCATGGGTGAAGCATCTCGAGGTTTTATTCTTAGGCTTTTATCTTTTGCTAGCTTGCTTTTACCTTGTGGGCCATTAGCCCCTTCTTCCCATGAGGTAAGGTGAAATCATGAAAATAGGTCAACCCAGTGCCCGGACAAGTGTAATGGGATAGGTGAGTGGGAAGCAATGATGAAAAAGTGGTGCTATGATGGGAGCGGATGATGGATTTTCAGAGATCCCCACAGTGGCAAACCAAAACCTATGGACACAGGCTTACTAGGGCATCCTGTCAATCCCCCCTAGACATGATCAAGTGGGCAAGTATAAGATCCAAGTATTTGTTAGAAACAAAAGAAATGAAATGCACATATTCAAGGGGTTTTATGATCAGAGTGACACATACCATGATAAGTAGACTCATTACCTCATGGAGAAAGAACTGTCTCTGATACAAGAACAAGTCGATGGTGATGGATGTTGTTGCCGCTGATAGAGTGGAGGCACTAAAAGGGAGAAAATATGGCCCCTCCAGTGCCATGCCAAAGTCGATCCGGCTCTCGGTACTCCATGTCTAGGACATGTGGGCCTCGAGACATGATATTCTAGTTATCCCTAAAAGTGGGGGGTAACACTGCCCTCCCGTAATCAATCACTATTTCATTCCAGGATAATGACTGGGTTCAAGCCATAGACTATGAGCACATCCTATTCCGCTGTCGGGAATTCCCCTAACACAGACACTTATTCTGGGACTACCCCCAGAACCAAGCTCTTAGAAACAACAAAGGCAAGGAGGAGAAGGACACAAATGACTTCGTAAAAAAACCTAACAAAAGAAAGGTGGGGCGGCGAGGGAACAAAACCCTGGGGGAAGGAACCAGACAAGACACGAACAACTTCCAGATCTTAGCAAAGCAAGGAGAGAACATAACCAACCAGGAAGGAGTGAGATCAGGTATAGAAAAGACACTCAAAAGCCAAGAGAATATGGAGACAAAACAAGAAGAAATATTGAAATGCCGCAAAACGGAGGCAAGCATGGAAAATGTATCAACAGAGAGGAAGGAAGTCCAGTTGCAAGTGGAGGGGGTATCAGAAGATTCTCAGGATGAACTAATGAAGGAAGACCTAACCCAGGCCTCTGACTCAGAAGGGATGGAGGTAGACTTGTAGGCTCTAATAGAGGTTGATGGATAAAAATAAGTCAATAACATGCAAGTAGGGCAATTGCGTCAGCTCCACAGAGAGTTGCTTAGGAGGAAAAACCAAGATCCAACAATAGATAACCCCACCTTCTCGTTCGAAAAACTGGGAATAAAACCAAACCCTCTAAAGAACTCCAAGAAACCGAGAGGCGAGGAGAAAAAGAAAGGTCGAAAGCCACATAAGCAAGTCCCAGAGGAAACAAGGGCTCTTCTCATAGACTCTGGCTAGGTAGTGGGACTACAAGACTGGTATTTCTTCCCTCAAACTAAAAGTTAATTATGAAGATTCTTTCATGCAACATTTGGGGTCTAAATGGTGTTTCAAAACATAGAATTATGAGAAACATGATGAAACAAGAAAATATGGACATAATTATGTTGCAAGAAACTAAATGCAATAAGAAAAGTATGGAATCTATAGCAAGTAGAATATGGAAATCTTGCGAGTTCGTTTGCTCCGAAGCGGAGGGGGCCTCTGGAGGTCTAGCATTCCCGTGGAACCCGAATACAATCAGCGTGGAGCTGATAAATCAATCAAGAAGGATAATAACCATATCCTACAAGTTAACAGGGACTACGAATCAAGGAATAATCTAGTAGGTGTATGGCCCCCAAGCTCCGAGGGACAAGAGGGAGTTTATAAGTGAGATTCAAGTGATAGGCGCGAGCTTGAACGACCAACCTTGGATTGTAGGGGGGGATTTCAACATGATAACCTCCCTGGAAGATAAGAAAGGTGGCATCCAACGTCTCAGCCTAGAGGACCAAGTGTTCAAGGAACTCATTGACCAACTCCAACGAATAGACATAATCCCTTCAAATGGTATATATACTTGGAGCAACAGGAGAGGAGGGAGACATCACATAGTTGAAAGGCTAGACATATTTATGTTCTCAAAACCCTTGTTCAGACAAAATAAAGCATTAGGAGGGGAGATTAGACCTATCTATGATTCGGATTATTGGTCAATCTTGCTAAAATGGATGGATGGGCTTGACTCTCGCCCGAAGCCCTTCATATTTGAAAATTTCTAGACCAGAAACCCATAATTCATGCAAAAGGTGAAGGAATGGTGGGGGGGGACTCAAGAGGTGTATGGAAAAAAAATGTATCAACTCCAACAAAGGTTGATACATATAAAAATGAGGCTCAAGAAATGGAATCAGGAGGTATTTGGGAATATCTAAGAGACTAAACGAGATATGGAGAGGAAGATGGAGCAAGTGCAACGAGAAATAAGTCGGGAAGGGATTGACTCGGAGAGACAACATCTTGAAATGACCCTGAGAGACGAACTGGATGAAAGGGAAAGACAAGAGGAAATCATGCTCCGCCAGAAATCTAGGATGCTTTGGCTTCAAGAGGGAGACAAGAATACTAAATTCTTCCATAACTCTCTTATCCAACACCGCAACGAGAATTGGATACATTCACTGAAAATAGAAGCATGAGAGACAATGGAAGGGAATGAAGATATAGAGACACACCTCACGGGTCATTTCAACTCGTTGCTTTCAGATCCATCTCAAGATGGAAAGGATCCCACAGACCTAATCTTACACTCCGTCCCAAAATTAGTCTCTGAATATCACAATAAAATTACGATGAGGGAAGTGACCCTGTCGGAGGTGGAAGAAACAGTGAAGGAAATGTCGTAGGGGAAGGCCCCGAGGCCCGATGGATTCACAATCGATTTCTTTCACACCTGTTGGAGCATTATCGGAAAAGACTTGTGGTAAGCGATGAAGGAAGCTAGATCCTCTCATTCGATTCTTCGAGCTTTCAACGCCACCTTTATCGCCCTGATCCTCAAGGAAAAGGAAGCCAACACCGCAGATAAGTATCGTCCCATTTCTTTATGCAATGTTGTTTACAAAATTATAACGAAAATCATAGCAAAAAGACTGAAGCCCATCTTTCAGAAAATCATTTCACCTGAACAAGGGGGTTTCGTTGAGGGGAGACAAATCTTGGATGGTATTGTAGTTGCTCATGAAACCATACACTCCTTGGAGTCCAACAAAAAACCTGGGATGCTCCTTAAGCTTGATTTATCCCAAGCATATGACAAAATCAACTAGAACTTCCTTAAAGTCGTGCTGGGAGCCTCTAGCTTCGACCCCTCCTAGATAAATTGGATCATTTCCCTTTCTCCCATGACCTTCTTTTGTATCCTGTTAAATTGCTCCCCCTCTCCAACTTTTAACACATCTTGGGGTCTAAGACAGGGAGATCCTCTTTCTTCGTACCTCTATATTATTCTAGCATAAGGTCTAGGTTGATTCATGCAACACTCTTAGAGAGAAGGTCTCCTGAAAGGGATGGAAATTCCCCCTTGCACAAAGCCGCTAACTCACCTTCAATTTGTCGATGACACCCTCCTACTTGGGAAGCCTACGGTTTAGGAAGCCATAGCACTAAATAAAGCCCTAGATATGTTCCTCTCGATCTTAGGTAGGGGGAGGAAGCTGAGACAGACAAGGCGACGACGAACACCAACTCATACCCGTTAGAGCTAGAGGATGACGAGGAGCGACCATAATCCAACAGGACTATGAGGCATCGTCTGTCAAGCGAACAAGATGCCCAACACACTCAAACAATGGTGTCAACCCTAGGTAGGCCCCTTAGCCACTGGTAGCTTGGGCAGAAACATGTTAGGCCAAGGATAAGGTACATGTTTTCCTTTCTTTTTGCCTTTGAAGTCTAATAAAAAACTCATGTCTCTGGACATTTTATCATGGTCGTCGTTATAGGGAAATGCTTAATATGTTGGGGGCTGGTTTCCACTTAGTGGTAGCCCAAGGATCTGAAAATGTGTCTGTTTTAAAATCTCTGCTAGTCGAATTTCTCAAGGCTTAGAGACGGGAGGTCTGGTTTCCAATTTTTATGGAAACCTCTTGTGGTCTCAATCTGTCATTTTTGTATATTATCATTAGTAATATCATAGTTTTTTTTTTCTTAAAAAAAAGGTAGGATTTCCCAATTCTAGTTGTTCCTTGGATGATCAACTTCAAGGGTTCTCCTTTTTATCCTCGTTTACAATGGTGTAGTAGTATGTCAAATGCAAAGCATTAATTGTGTGATAATGTATTTGTATAGGGACTGACATGTTGGTGGTTATATGTTGTTTGTCCAGTTTATCAATTGAATTTGATGAACTTTGTTGTTGTATCCAGGGTTCATTTTGGTACTCTTGATTGGTCCCAAGATTGGTTGGTGTCAAAGTCACAAAGGCTAAGCATCTCAAGATTATTAAAGTGCATATTGTGATTGGGGACCAATCTTGACAATGATCGTCATTCATTAATTTCTATGTTGGGATGCATGTTTATATAATTATCCTCATCATCATTCGTTGATGTCTCTTCAATGGGCACAAGTGCATGGTCAACATACCAAGCATGATAGAAGTGTATTTATTTTTATTTTTTTTATTTAATTATTTTCCCAATTTCCAACAATACCCTATTTATCACCATATTTTGTGGTCAACATATGGTGATAAATATTTGATCTTCCCCTACCTTAAAAGTATATTTTGCAATGTATTTCAACATTATGTAATGGGAGAGCATTGGTTGACAATCCACAATTACTTGTCATATTTTTAAGTGTGTCTGGTTTATTGATGTTTAGTCAACAATCATTGTGTGCAAGCCCGTATGTATTTTAGCCATTAACATCATTGGAGAGTGATGAATCATGAAATATCTTCCATGGGATTTTATACCTACATTAAAGGTTAGATCCCTTCACTACAAGGAAAACACCTTGTAGCAAAGGTTTTTGTGAAGGTTTTTAGTGTTACAAGATTTGGCAAATTTTCAAAAAAAACTCCACTAAAACTTCCACTATTCATAGTGAAGGTTTTAACAAATGTTCCTTACAATTAAATTTTTTTGGTCGGGTGGAGGTTTAGTGGAGGTTTTTTTGTCGGTGCTTGTATTGGTCAAACACACCAATGCGGTCTTAAGTAACCTGCACCAGTGCATATACAACACTAAAAAGCATCGGTGCTCTTATAATTATTACACATCAACTTCACCTTTTTTGTTGTATGCAACCCCAATGCTTTTTGGGTTTATGTCAGTTCGTATTGTTTTTTGTATGCAACATTGGTGCTCATACAAATATTACACATCGGGTTTTTCTTTTTGTTTTATGGCACATTAATGCTCATATAATTTGTACACACCAATGCCTGTAATACCGTGTGCATCGGAGGGAAGTGAAATTTTGAATATTTGAGGTGAGATGTCGGCACCATTCTTTGTTACTAAGCCTCGGTGTGTATATCGTATGTAAAGCCCCGATGCGTATATTATTTGAAAAGCATTGATGCGTATTGTATCATGTGCACCGTAATATTTTGAAACGATGAATATAATCGTACGATATGTCATTTAAAGCAACAATGTTTTTCACATTTTTTAGCACTCATGTTTCAATGTAATTAATAGGCACCAATGTGTATAACTCATAAAAACACATTGTTTTCTATATTATGGCACACATCATTTAGTGAGTTCAAAAGAATACAATGCACCGATATGTATATATTTAATTGATTATTTTTTTACAAATTTTCAATTTGGTTTGAATATGATTTGTTGTACTTTTCATGTTTTGCCTCTCATACTGTCAAATGCATTACACCTTACTTGTTCTCTCAATGCTATCATGTTTGAACACAATCCAATGGCGTAAGTTTTTGAATTTGGTTTAAGTACGGTTTGTTTTATTCCTCAAGCTTCACACTTTAGTGAATTTACTTAAAATGTCTCTTCACATTCTTATTTCAATGTCTCTTCACATTCTTATTTCAATGTCTCTTCAATTTCAATGTTTCTTCACATTCTTATTTCAATGTCTCTTCAGTGTTGTTATTGTCTTATTCACATTCAATACAGTTTATTTTAAATGCCTTTCAGAGTTGTTATTGTCTTATTCACATTCAATATTGGTTCATGCCTTGCTTAAACGAAGGGCACTTTAATATTGGTTCATGATCCCAAATCACGTTTAATAGGCAGTCCAATAAAAATAACATGCAAAGCTGGACTTTGAAGCTCACACCAATCTATAAACACAAAAAACAAAGCAACGAGATTTATTAATTTATAAGTTGCTTCTTCTACCATCCATGTTACATCTACCAATTCAACCAAAAGTTTTTTTTTTTAAACGTCTCAAGGTTTATTTCTGTTAAAAAATAAAATATCAAAATCCCCACAATCTCAAATAATTACACCAATGAATCTCTGTGTTTCATGAAGAATTGAAATATAGAAGCTTGCAAGACAGTGGGACAACTTGTGCAGGTTTGGCATTTTCAATCCATCATGATGATCAATCCATGCCTTTTACTTTTGACACACACCAATCAATCAATCTGTCTGGGGATTTGAATTTGAACCACCCAAAGCATCCTACTTATAAAATTCTACATCTTCCATATAAAATTATATTTGAATGCATACAAGAGACAGTCTGTTGGGATTAGTTTGAAGTTTACGTGCCTTTGACAGTGTCCAACGTCTATTGGGATTCAAATTATTGTGCCATTAACTTTTTGAACCCTTACATAAGCTCGCAATCATCAATTTATAAACTTTGTTTTGTCATTACATCTTTACATAACAAGTAAAGGTAAAAGTATGAGTGTTATATGTCAGGATTATGATTTTATTTTATATATTTTCTCTTGTTATAAGTTTTAAATTTTATGGTGAAAAAGTCAAAACTTAAAGTAGTTAGACAACTCTGAAGATAAAATAACAAAGGGATACAGTTTACAACACATGAAACTACTCACATGGAGCAAATAGATTGTAAGTAGATTTTACAAACATTGATACTTTTGACATAATGCATCTAAAAATATCAATACATAATGGGTTCTTTATTTCCAAGCAACATTGGAATATATCTTGGTAGTCAATTAAATGTAATTTTAATGGTTGTGGAAAAAACTGTTATACTTTCTACTAAATACAATCCTAAAATCCTAACTAAATAATAAATATAATTTATTATAATTTAAATTATAAAAAAACTTATTTTCTAGTTTCCATATTTTCTAGTTCCTTTTTCTATGAGAGTCTCTAACATGTTGTTCCTCTCTTGCTCTCACTAAAGAGAGGATATTAAGATATATAATATTATGTGATTCATAGCTTGCGACTTTATTACTAGGCACTTAGTCTGGATGGTGTAAAATTTGTGACATAGTGATAAGTTTCTCTGTATTTCATTTTGTGATTTTGTAGATGTTGAAAATTAGGGTGATTTATATTAAAAATTCTAAAAACTATCTTATATTTTATGGTCATCGATTTTGAAATGTTGTTAGTGAACATTTTTTGCTCTGAAAACCTTTTACAAATTTGGGGCATGACTGGTCAGTAACAATTTAGTTTAGAGTTGTAGAGTTTGCTTATTGCAAGGTGTTGTAGGAGCTTTGTTGGTCTACACTATAAGTACCATATTTACCAAAACATTTATAGCTCGCTACAATAAATCCTTGTGAGTATCTAATCACTATGAGCAAATAGGCTCTATCTTTATTAGACAGAACAAGAAAGTTTAATCGTTGTGGTGAATACCAAATTATTGTTGTTAGGGTGAAATTTTAATATGGGCTTTCTGGAATATTCTATATATGCTCTTTCATTGTATAGATTCTTAGCCATAGATATCAAAATTTATCTGCAAATGTATCATAATTTGTTGTTTACTTGAGTCATGCAAATATATTAAAACTTATCATAATTTGTTGTTTAATTGAGACATGAAAGAATATAAAATTTAAATTAGGGTGGATTTTTTTTAATTAAAAATGAATTTTCAAATCTTTAAAAAACTTTATATATGTAAAAACATTTAACATATTAATATATTTTGTGTGATTGTTATATATAAGTAATTTTTTTATAAAATAAATCTTTCATCTTTTTCCAAAAGTTGATATGTGAAAACATTTAACATATTAATATATTTTGTGTGATTGTTATATATATAAATATTTTTTTTATAAAATAAATCTTTCATTTTTTTCAAATGTTGATATATGTGAAAACATATAACCAATTAATGTATTTCTAATAGGTGTTGGAAACAGTATAAAGTTTGATTTGAATCAACACTATTTTTATTTGAAAGTTAGTTCACAATTTTTAATGCAATACTTTGATTGATGAGTGGACTCCACTATATGTACTACTACAATTTGTATTGAAGTGATTTTGTTGAGCTAGTCTCATCACTCTATAATATATAATTGCACACAATTCTTGAAAGTATTTGCAATGTTAGTCATATAGTTTGGGCATTTTATATGTTTTGTTGGTAAGTATTTTGCCATAAAATTTGTATATATCTTTTATAATCTAAATGCTTGGAAATTATGTAAGATGTTAATATGTTATCTTGAGATCAGATTGTCCTTTTCTAGGTTTGTAATTATGCTTTCCATGGTTATATGAATTAAATGAACTTAAAAAATTATTATTATTTTTCTTTATAGGAGCAGACAATAGTAACAAAGAAAAATTGAAGTTAAGGGAAACAAAAATCAAGGTATGCACCTTTGAAACTGTATTTCCCTTTTTTATTTATGGTTAGGTAATGCCATAAACTTAATCTAGGAATAATTTGAGTATCATAAATTACGAAAATGGAAAAAATAATAGACATTGAAAGCTACCAAATGAAAGAGCACTGCATTATACATAATAGCATCGATCATGTGTTGAATACCAATGGTCTTTTCAAATTACATGCATTCTCCTATACTCTATGAGATTGCTTGTTTGATGCATTTCAAGTCCTATTACACTTTTGTTATTCATCATTTGAATTACGAAATGGATTAATAGATCACTTCTTATTTTGTTTAAACAATGGTGATGTAGAAGCATTACAATCATATCAATATGAACTAGCATTTGATTTTTTGTACCAATTGCATGGAACTCATGACGTTCAGACATACCTTCAGAAAATGCGATTTTCTGCATTTGCAAATTTGAACCAAACTGAAAGAGGCCTATGGGGAGATACATTTTGCATACGATGGCTAGCCAAGTGGTTAAATGTATCAATTGGAATTTGGTCCTTAACAAAGAAAACAAGATATTTGCTATATTTAATAAAGATGCAAATACAGAACAATATTGCATTTTGTTTCACGATGCAAATCATATTAATGGTCACTATGAACCATTGATTTGCAAAAAAATGTCTAGCTTCACTTTTGAAGAAACTAATATTTGTGTATCGCTAATGTGCAAAGATCTTGAATGCCATTGGAAATGTATTATGCATGATATGCATCGTCATGGATTGAACAGAGCAACAACT
>SNQJ01S0152948.1:15012-36344 GCA_010110895.2 Picea sitchensis | reverse complement strand
AGAATACGCATAAATATTAACCACAATTGTAATCCAAATGGTCTTTTGGATATTGGGAAAATGTATATATTTTTAAATATTTAAGAAGATTTTGGTAAAATTAATATATTTCTAAATATTTAAAAAGATTGATGTTTTTTAATAATATTAATTTATTTTGGTGATATATTAATAAAATTATATATATTATATAAGTATAAATATATGAGTAAATTAGATTTAAGAGTTATTTTAATTGGTTAAATTAGGCATGTTGTTAATGAGAAGACCCTGGATCATATATTTAAAGTTGATCAAATTTCTTAAAGTTATCAATCATTATTTGTGGTTGGTGATTAAAATACTATATATCTAATGTAATTGGAAACTATAGTAGGCTCGTATTCGTGTGACACATGGTCGATTCCAACCACTACCTCTATAACCTCCAAACGTATCCACGCTACCCCACACGCGACACACAAAATAAATCAAAGTTTAAATCGACAACCTTCATACAATAAATGCCTCGACAATACATTATGTTTCCAACTAATCTACACCCCAAATATTATATACCAACAACATAACTAGAATAACATTCTTGATATTATTATTTATTTTAATAATTTATATATCTAAACTAAAATAAAACACAACATAAAATAAATCATATAAAATAACTAAATTATATAAAATAGCTAAATTATAGAAAATAACTTTTAACAAATAAGAAAGGACCAAAATGCTTCTTCCGGAAGAACCCATGGGACCAATTTCCTTCTTTCAAAAGTTGCATTCATCTTGTAAAGGCCATCTAAATGAACATCTCTTTAAAACAAATGAAGATCAATTACTTTTGGGAAGGGCTTAAACCTAAGTAAAAATGAATATCTGGAAATTGATTAGGGCTTAGACCTAAGCAAATATTGGCATTAGAAACATTTAGGTATTCCTACCAACTTGCATGACTTTATATTAAAATAATCGTAAAGGAACCAAGTATTATTAAAAGTCTAACCAAGTTTTAGGGGAATATATTGTATTCCAAGCTTCTAGCTTAATGGTAGATCATAGATAAATTAAATCTATATCAAGTTTTGGAATTGGTTAAATATAACTTTCTTAAAAAAACAATATATACAAATAAGGGTTTTTTTTAGGTCCATCCTAGTGCATACTATGTTTACAAGATTTAGAATACACGGAGCATATATTTCTCCCTTGTCTTTATGCCCAATTTTAATGGAAATAGATTAAAATTGTAATGGGTACAAACAAAACATCACTCGATGAAATGAATGCCAAGGGAAGGGGGCTACTTAATTTAAAAGTATTTTTATCCACATTTTTGGTAATGGTGTAAGGCCCTTATCAAAATATGTAGATATTTCGATGGGCTCCTATGAGGCACTCTTTATGCAAAAGCAACCATATCTTATTTTCTACAAGAAACTTGTGTGGAACATCATGTCAATCATGATGCTATTTGTACTTGGCATTGGCTTTATGCAAAATATCATGAACTTGTTGTTGGATGTGCTAGTTTTATTTAACAAATTTGGCTGGTCTATAAACCATGGTCCATTCAGGGGAGGATTTTTCCTATGTAGATGCAATGTGAATAGATACATCAATTGGGGACAATGGCTAAAACCCCAAGCACACCCGAGGATTTGTTGTAACTATGACGAACATAAGGAAGGCCCTCATCTCATGTTCATGGATGTTTGGAGTTGTACATTCTCAAGATATGCACAATCATCATGTGGACTACCTCTGTCTATACATTGGTTTAGGGGTGGAAGGTAGTTGATTTGGTTAGCTTGGTGTCCATCATTGAGCAAAGGTTGCACTAAAAAGTACTTAGGAACCTACTATAGAAAGTACTTAGAAACCTACTGTCTCCATTTGAAATAATGGTTAGTGGTTTCATGAAATGAACCCAAACAAGCTTGAAGAAGAGCTTAACAATGGAATCAACTATGATTCTCTTCCTGTGAGGTGTCAAAATAACCATCTTAGAGAACCGATCAAGAACAAAAAATACATAGTTATTGCCATGCCTAGTTGAAGGCAAGATAGACATTTATTCCATGGAGACGAACTCCTAAGTTCTATCTAGGGTAGGAAGAGGAGTGTGCAACCCCTACTTATTGATGGTAGGTTTGCTAATGGTACATGCAGTGGATGATTATATATACTTGTTGATGTCTTGTCATATGTTTGGCTAGTATAAGTACTTTTGTAGAATTTCCACTGTCTTCTCCACGTCAAAGTGCCCTACCACTCAATTGTAATTTTCCTCCCAAATTATCTTCTCACACTCACTTGAAGGATATAAACATGGCCTAGATGACGCAAATGTTATTCTCGGAGGTGAAAGTCTGAGAATGGTTTACCGATGCTCAAATTTGGATAGATAACAATGAAGTCAGAGTTGTTGTCATACAATTGGGGCCACCCAAAGGTATCATGTATGAAAAAGTTGAGAATTGTGGTTAGCACCACAACTAGAGGTTGGATAAGGTAGTCCACAATGTAATTTTTGATTCTCTTCTTGTACTTGATGTTCAAGTGGAAATGATGTAGGTACGTGGAACACTTATGATGGTGGTTATTCTATAACTTTTTGTATGTTTGCATGAACTACAAGTGTAACATCCCCACTATAATCCTCATTTCAATTAATGCATAATGTAGATATGAATATGACCATGGCAAAGTGATGTAATATGCAAATTATATTTTTGATTTTAATAAATATAATGTGATATCAATTGCTAGAATATGGACAAAGATGGAGGTTGATTTATCCACAAGAGAGGGAATGTCTAAAAATGTCTAGAAGTTTCTAAGAGGGGTCCAAGGAGAAATTAATTGAGGATATTAATCCAAACCTATATTTTTGAATTTTATTATCATTGGGGATAGCTTCTATTTTTTGGTTGAGTGTATGGGAGCCCAATCATTGAATACTTGTCAGGAGGTGGGTGTAAAATTCACTTCCATAGTTATTGGAAGCATGAGGCTACAATACAATCAACATTGGGCAAAGTGAGAAGTCAATTGTCTTGGGAAAATAGATGAAATTCGTATTGGGGAAAAATAGAGGAAATTTTTATTGGGGAGAATAGACTATTTTTCACATTCAGGTTTTGCATGAACAATAAGGAGAGAGAAAGAAAAAAGAGCATTGGCGATAGACCAAGAAGGCTGGGCGAATTTTGGAGCATGATGTAGCATTTTTGGAGCATTATGGAGCTGAAGATTGAAGAGCCAGGTTGTCAGGCCTGAAGAGTGAACTCCTAGGTGAGTTGCACTAAAACAAAAATTGTTTGGTGTTATTTATCTTGGTAGTTTTTCCTAGCAGTGAGTTCCCTTGAATTCTCAGCAGAGATATTTTTGGTTACCTGTGCTAGAGATACCTTGATAAATGAATGGGATGCCCAATGTATTGAGAGTAGTGAAGCGATACATTCCTTGGGTTGGGCAGGTCAAGAGGAAGAGAGATGGAGGAAATTCAAGATAGATGTAGGAGAATACCATTGGGTTGTGGATTTACAGCTGAGAGTAGACTATGAGAGGCACCCTTCTCTTATGGATTACTAGCCCAAGCTCGGGGGTGACTTGCTATTGAGTTTTGGAACAAAATGTCTATGGTTGGGTGGAATGTCCTTCCCAAGCAGCTGGTTGCACAAACGTTTTTAAAAAGATAAGTGTTTATTTATATTTTGAGTTTCTCTTATGAGTTTTATGGTTGTGTTTTACCCAGTGCATACAGATGGTTTTTATGTATTGTTATAGAGGAATTATTAGCTGCATTATGTTCCTTTAGAATGTTTTAGATGCATTTAATTATAGGTATTAGACTCTAGTTGAATATGTGTTTAATTCGTAGTTGGTAAGCTACAAGAATTAATTATCAAAAGAAAAATTTTGAATTATGTGTTTTTTTCCCCAAGTAATGTTCCCTGGTTAAGCTGGGGGACATTACAACAAGGGATTTTGATTAGTGTGGATGATCATCTTCTTCACTAAAATTTAATGCTTCCATTGGTGATAGACCTCCAAAATGGACTCTAGAGTACATTGCCTTGTCATAGGTGGGGTACTTGTGAATTACATTGAAGAGTGTCTTGGTATGATAGGCCACCAGATGCCCATGTCGAGTGAGGACTAGATCAACAACATAATTTGAAGAACATGTATCAATGTCAAAGGGATGTTAAAGGTACGTTAGAGTGAGTATTGGTGCCAAACAAAGGTGGTATTTCATATCCTTGAATGCTTTCTATTATGACTCGGGGAAAATGAAATTGGCTTTGGCCTCACCCTTGGTCAATTGGCTTAGGGGCCTAGAAATATGAGAGAACATGAATTTGCAATAGAAGTTGGTGAGGCCCAAGAAACTATGGAGCTCTAGTAGAGTCATTGGGGCTAACCAATTACAAATGACTTGGATCTTGGTTGGATCTACATGTACACCATGCTCATCCATGATGTATCCCATATATTGAATTCTCTACATGACAAATGAGCATTTCTCTATATTGGCATATAAAATTTTCTACTGTAAGGTGCTCAATATTTGTTGAAAGTGTTGCAAATGTTTTTCCCAAGTTTTGTTGAAAACAAGGATATTATCCAAATATGTTACCACATAATACTTTGTGAATGACAACAAGATATCATTCATCATCCTCATGAACATTGTCGAAGCATTAGTCAAGACAAAAGGCATGAAAAACCACTTGAATAGAACTTCTTTAGACTTGAAGGAAACTTTCCATACATCATTTTTCTCAATTGGTACCTATTGGTAGCTTGACTTCAAATTGATCTTACTAAAAAAATGCACCATTGAGCTAATCATGGATATCGTTGATTTAGGGGATTGGATATCAATTCTTGACTATGATTTTGTCCAGAGCTCTATAATCAATATAGAGTCACCATGTCCCATGTAACACCCTAGTTTTCATTCATGAGAATTGTGATTGTACATATATGTTATAAATGTTGGTGAGTCAAATAGTATGGCCAAGGGCCAATTTATGTATATTTTGTATCAAAGTTATTAATAAAAATGCATCGCTGGTTGCAGTATGAGAGGGACGAAACATTGGGGGGCTATGCCTCCATGAGAGGGAATTGAATTAGCTCTGTTGGTCAACCAAAGTATAAATGTTATAATATTTTATTAATATTTATATGTGAGAGGGGATTAAAGGGGGCTCAAAGTGGATAAAGTCTAAATTATATTATTTTTTTGTCCACATACCTTAAAGTACACTAAAGGAAGAATCTTCATGAGAATGTCTACCAAGGACTTAGGTGGAGTTCCTTGGGTGTCAAGTGGAAATTTCATCTCATGCATACTAAGTCCCCGGGTCTGGTAATCCGACCATCATTCTATCATTTGAGCATTCTACTTGCTCATGGCTGGATTGTGTTGACTTTCTCGTTATGTATGGAATTCACCATTAACCTGTACAAAATTAGTCTATTATTTTTGTGATGGAATGTTGGGGATGTCTGTCACTTATATATTATATGAAATGGCTTGTAAGCATGGGCATGGTTTTTTTTTGATTGAGACTTCATAAACAACTAGGTTTCCTGGAGCCTCCAACATTGAGATTCTTGAACAGATTGCACTGGAGCCCTAGAGGGTGTTAACACATGAATTTGCCACCTGCTTCATAGGAATCAAGCAGTGATTGAGATTTACCCTCAGGAGCATTATGGTGTAAATCATGTGGCATTCTGCCCATGATTTCCACGGGAAGAATGAAAACGTTGAGGTGTGAACAACTCAAGCACCCTCAAAATCCAGTCAAAGGGTGTGTTTTCGACCCCTTGGTGAAAAAATGAAAGAACATAGGCTAAAAACCCACTGTCGCTTCACATCACCCCGCCTTAATGCATTTTTCTCTCGCCACATCATCACACAGGCATTCCGTAGCACTATGGTGCTACAGAATTGTCTAAAGCACATACGCTATCAGCCTGCCACCTGCAACACTCGTATTGGTCACAGAAGAAGATCTGCAGAGCCTTGAGGCATCGAGATTGACTCGAAGAAGTCGTGGGCACCGCCTAGAACATTCATGGGTGTCAGGCCTCATCCTTTTCCCGATGAAGGTAGTTATTGAATATGGGGGTGATAGTTGAGACCTTGTCTCACCCCATAAATGGAAAACATGCAGAGAGCGATCGTGAATGCGGACTGTCCATCCAAAGCTTCCTTATGGACATATTTTCCTGTAAAGCACATAACAGTGCATGGCTCTCATCTGACATGAGGAGGCCTGGAAAATTTGACAGAGCAGGCGCCGACTGGAAACTTTGAATGCGGGGGTCCGATCACGCTCCCGATGGTTGCAACATTGCTGGGTATTTATAGATAGTTTTGATATTTTGTTAAGGTCGATGGTTGAGCAGAGCTCCTATATTGTAAAATTTTGATGAAGAACACTGGTTCTCTGGTTATGTATTTGTTTTTGAGACATATTGTTTAATGAAAGTTGACTTCTTTTTCATCCTATTTGCCTCTGATACTGAAGTGTCCATGATTGAAGGATTCACATGGGTTGTTTTGACTGTATTGTAATGTATGTTTGATTGCAGTGCTGTTATTTACATTCTTCAGTTTCCTGACGTTTTGAATCCAAGAGGATATTGTATTTGAATATTTTCCTCCTTAGGCTGCTGGAACACCTGATGTCTATGACAGACGTCTACACTGTCCTCACCAAAGTCTTCCCTCTATTCACCCTTACTCCAACTTACTGACTGAAGTTAATTAAGACCTCACCTACATGTGCATACCAGTCTAGTTTTATGAGTTAAAACAATATCATCTTGCGTTTGCGCCAATTTGACCTCTTTAAAACCAACCTATGACATAAAACTCTGATTGGTACTGGGCTTACCTCCAACACAATCTAGAGGTGACTTCTATTGCTAACAGAGGGGGTGGGAATTACTTGAGGTACTTGTTGATAAAAAAATTTGATCACTTAGATTTCCCACTCTTGGAATAACAAAAAAAAAAATTCATATAAAAAGAAGAAAATTTTACCAGATTATCAGTTCATTGTGTAGCCCTCAGTCTCAGCTTCATCTCGCATTTTACAGATTAAAAATCTGATTCCTTATGCTCAAGATATCCACAATTTTGTCCAATCGCCCAAGGAGTATTTTTTCCATGTGCAACAGATTTAATTTTATCGGAGTTAAGATTTTCTTGGAACCATGCTCATTTTCAAAACCATGCCCATTTTTGGAACCATGCCCATTTTCTTGGAACCTTGATTAGATTCTTGGAACCACATTTAGTCTCATTTTCTTGGTTCTTCATGCCATACTTAGTCTCATATTCTTTGCGAGATTACTCACCACATTTCCCTTAGTTGTATTTCTAATTTTGTTGTGGACATCCTCACCCTTTCTCCATACATATCTAGGTCCACAGTCCCACATTCTACAAAATGATCCTCTCACTTCCTTGACCCACATAATGACCTTGTCCCTTACTTAGCCATTTTTCCATTTTCTTCATTCCCCACTCTCCCACTTCCCATACTTAGCCATTTTTCCTTCTTTCCATTCTACTCTCCCTCCTCATTATCCTCCATACTTAACCATTTCCATACTTAGCCTATTTTCATTTTCATTATCCACTTAGTTAATCTTCATAATACCCACCACTTAGTCATTTTCATAATTCATTTCCACGTTATTTTCATAATTCATATCCATTTTCCATTTACCGTTTTCCATTTTACTTTTCCTATTTCTATATTCCATTTTCCATATTTTCACAATTTCTATGTTCATTTCCATAATTTATTTCCATTTTTCCATAATTCATTTCCATTTTTTAGTTCATTCTTGTAATTCATTTATATATATATATATATATTTTTTCCATTTTTCCATTATTCTTTTCCCAGATTTCATATTTCATTTCAATTTTGTTATTTTCATGTACCATATTTCATGTAATTCCTTTATACACTTCCCCAACACTTACCATGTTTTACTAGTTCAACACTTAGCCAAATTCAAGCAATGCAAATGCGAAGCTACATACCATCCCTCAACTCTTTCTTGGGTCTCCAGGTCCGCAAGTCTGCAGGCCCGTATTCACTTTTCACTTTTTACCTTTTTTCATACTTGTTGGAGCTTTCTGGGCTGACCCGGGTTCTACTTTAGGTTTCCAACAAAACCCTGCAAACCATCAGCCCTTCTGAAGACCAGAAGGAAACACTGTGCACATAGTGCACAATGCAGTCTCACTCGATGTTTGCAGTCTTAGAAGGGATACTTTTATGGGGATGAGAGATATTCTTTCTACCTCAAGACACATCATATTTATTATTCTATTACATCAACACATCATTATATCTTAGATCTAGTATTCAATAATCAACTGCATTCATTTAGGGTTTATTCTGCAGTAATTATCCTGGTTACTCTATTGTGCGCTACATTTTACTACTGACAGATCAATCCATTCATCATAACTAAACATTTGCAAGAAATAACACAAGCATTCCACATAGAGACACAAAATTTATTGTGGTTCACCCCCTTTGGGTTACGTCCACAAAGATTTGGCTTTCTTGGCTCTTTTATTATTCTGCATCAAGGTTGCAATGTTGCGCGCATTACATTTGAGGTTGAAAATATCGTAGTCAGCTCCACAACCCATGACCTACGACCTTACCCTCGATTACAATGCTTGATCTATCATACCTATGTCTATCTATTCATATCTCTGTCTATAATATGATACCCTTTGCTATCTCCTAAAATCATATTTATATTACAAAAAGGGGTTAATTGCCCATTAAAAAATTGACCAAAAACCTAACCCACTAACCCTAGGTGGATTATATTTGTCCACTTTCTAACTCCCTGATCACGGCTGGTCCAAAATCCAACCATTTTCCTCGTTGATCTACATCTTTCTTCCTTTCTTTGACTTTCCCGGTTTCCTGGCACCACTTTTCCGTGTTTCTGGCGCAAGCTCCTTATTTGGTCCATTACCTAACTTCCTTCATTAATTATCACACTTTTTCCCAAAATGGATTGCACCAACATGCCCCCAACACTCACCTATGGCTCATCCTAAGCCACTCAGGTAGTGTGTGCCTCTTGTACTAACTTCTCGAGCATCTGAAACCTGTTTGTAATTCCTTCAAATTGGGATTTTATCTATGCATTATTTTCTATTATAATCTCCACATTCTACACAATAATGTGTTCCTTCAACAGTTCCCCACTCTCCAAACCAACTTGTTCAATTTGACCCTTTGCTGCATCAATCTCAGTGAGCATCTGTTATGATCCTTCTTGTAATGGTTCTAACTGAGCCTGCCTTGATTAAGCTCTACCTACAGATTCTTCATCTCTTGTGTACTTTTCATTCTGTCAGGTATTGTCATAGTTTTCTGCTTCTGCTTCAATTCTTGCATCACAATATTTATCCCTTCTTCTTTTTGGTCAACTCATGAAGTTTCCCATCCTCTTGAAGGTTTGTCCATAATTGCACGCTCTTATTGTAAAGCTCTGCTATTTCCTGGATTACGAGTGTAATGATTTATGTATGACCTGTAGCCTCTTGCTGTCTTTGTATTCTTACTTCCGGTGGAGTACTAGGTGCTAAGAGTTCTGTCAACTCTATAATTTGGATTCTGTTGGTTTCCATAGCTTGTGCTATTTTCTCAATTTTATCCTTTGTGGGTATGTTCTATCCTTGTGCACAGTCAGAAATGGTTTTAAACACTTCTTCAACTTGCTGCTCTATTCTTCCAGTGTGCTTCTTTGTTTCATCCCTCTCGAACTTCACCCGGTTAAGAGTTATCTCTAGTGTATTAATTACTTCCTTGTCCAGTTGTAATCTTGTGGCATCTGCACGGGCCCTTGACTAGATTTCTTGCGTAACACTTATCTATAGTTGGTACAACATTTTAGTTGGAATCTTGGGTAATGCCAAGTCCATATGATCTATATCCTTTAGTGGCCTCTGCATTGTAGCTTCATCTACCTGCAATATTCCCTGGGTGATACATAAATTTTCACTCCCCATAAATATGGTATGCACTGTCTCCTGTTTTGGAATTATTCTTTCGTGAGAGGTTTTCTGTTGTTGTTCCTGATCTTTTTGCTATGCTGTAGTAGGTTGCAACTATAAAATGCATCTTTGACCTCTATCAATTTGTTCACTATTTACTCCCTCTACTTCTCAGCATCATACCAAGCTTCCACAGCGCGATCCTGCACTTTTTCTGCTACTAATTCTGCATCATCCTCTGTAATTGTATGCTAAGGAATTTCCTTATGTGCATTCATTTTATTACATTGTCTGACTATCTGCAACACTGTTTGTTTCCTTGGCAGTGTCTCTATCTGCGCAGTTTGAAATGGCATATTCAAATCTGGGAAATTTCCACCTCCTATTTCCTCTTGCATAGGAATATTGATATTGGGCTGCGTTCCTCCATTTATTTCTTCTACGTGCTCCTCTTCCTTATTTGAAGCCTTTGGTATAGTTTTTTTCTGCCTTGGCTTTTTAGTTTTTGTGCTTCTTTCCTTGTGTTTGTTGCTGGTCTAGTTGACTGCTTTGAAGGTCCATTCTTTACTTGTTGTTTAGATTTTGGTACTTTCTTTGAGATTATTGGAACCTTCCACTCTTCAGGCCAATCCTTCATAGTGCACTGTACTTCTTCCCCTATGACACAATATATCAACTGCAACCATTCCTTTTTAGGATTCTTCTTAGCCTGGATCCACATGTTATGCCTTGAAGCTTGAAAATTGGCTATTCCTTGATTCTCTCTCACAAGTTTTGGTAGTATTCTCCATGTTTTTTTCAGCTTCTCCTGCATCTCATCATAGAACATGGCGAAAATGATAGGATTCTCCTTCCTTTGATATATATCTGAAGTATGCCATAAGGTTGTGTATTATGTTGTGCAACATTTCTCTAACCTCTAGTAAAATCCACTGTACTTTGGTTCTCCCCATCCAATCAGTTCTATCAATATGATTAGCCACGGATAATGAAATTCTGACCCAAATTCCTACGCATCCTTGCAATCCTCCAAAAACAAGTTTACCAGATATGGGGCCCAACTAAGTAGACTTCCCTTTGTGCACTGCGTGACTGCTGCTATTGCACCTACAGTGGATTCCTCTTTGTGACATTTTCTCAAGAGTTTGCATGCCATCGATTTTGTCGCAAACCTAGTTGTTGGTTCATTTATTTGTTTAATAATCATTCTCCTGGATCCTCTGTCAGTCCCATATTTATTCTTTATCTGGTCTGGCATGGATTTTTATTTTGTTTTTTCATCCAAGTACTGCTCAGTTTTTGCTCCATCTGTAGGTAATCCTTTGATTTCAACAATTAGATCCACATCTATGGATACAGGTCTATCCATCCATAATATGCCTCCATGTACCCGTGCTAGTAACTGTTTGACACATGCATTCACATCCTTTCCTCTCCCAAAGTGAGGAATCTCCAACAGGTTCATAAATCCTGTGTTGTATAGCCCTGCAATCCATTGTTTTGGCTCTAGTATGGGATCTCCTGATGGACCTTCTCTGTTACTTTCCATGTAAACTTGTTGCGTGAACTCATGAAACTTCCCCATGTCTGCAACATCATGGTCATCATACTTAAGCTTATTAACAAATCCTAACATGTCATCCAATATTTTAACTCCTTCAGGTATCTGCGACAGTGATAGTGTGATTTCCTTCTGCTTTCACGGTGTTGTTACTACTGTAGGTTTTTCCCTTGTCTTATTTTTCCCCTATTGATGGCCCTATTATTTCAACTTGGTTCTCTTCCTCATTGTCCTGTTCTTCTTCNATCCTCTGTCAGTCCCATATTTATTCTTTATCTGGTCTGGCATGGATTTTTATTTTGTTTTTTCATCCAAGTACTGCTCAGTTTTTGCTCCATCTGTAGGTAATCCTTTGATTTCAACAATTAGATCCACATCTATGGATACAGGTCTATCCATCCATAATATGCCTCCATGTACCCGTGCTAGTAACTGTTTGACACATGCATTCACATCCTTTCCTCTCCCAAAGTGAGGAATCTCCAACAGGTTCATAAATCCTGTGTTGTATAGCCCTGCAATCCATTGTTTTGGCTCTAGTATGGGATCTCCTGATGGACCTTCTCTGTTACTTTCCATGTAAACTTGTTGCGTGAACTCATGAAACTTCCCCATGTCTGCAACATCATGGTCATCATACTTAAGCTTATTAACAAATCCTAACATGTCATCCAATATTTTAACTCCTTCAGGTATCTGCGACAGTGATAGTGTGATTTCCTTCTGCTTTCACGGTGTTGTTACTACTGTAGGTTTTTCCCTTGTCTTATTTTTCCCCTATTGATGGCCCTATTATTTCAACTTGGTTCTCTTCCTCATTGTCCTGTTCTTCTTCAGTGTCTAAGTTCTGCTAGTTTGTAATGTCTTTAACCTGCAATTGTTCCTCTGATTATTGCACTTGCTTTTCTGCAAGATGTTGCACTTCCTCTGCCTATTTCCTGGACTCACCCGATTCTACCCATTCATCATCTTCCTCATTCAACTAGTCCTATGTTTTTTATTTGTGCTATGGTTTTGTATTTCGCTCCGCGGGTCGATGCCCATTTCTTCTACTGTCAATTTTTGTTGGTCGTACTCTTCTACTAAAGTCATACTAACTGGTTAGATTACTGGTGATGGAATGGTGTCAAAATCCATGACTCCTTTAGGATGATTTAGGTTTGATCCATTGATGGATATGTCTTGTATAGTCCTTGCGACACCTCACATTTTTCTTGCGACCTGGCTGGGATCTCCAAGCTTCGGGGGTGCCATTTTGATAAATTCGGAAAGGAATGCTTTGAATCTTATGTGAACAAATCGGAATCACCCGTTCACACTAATTTTTCTCCTATGGATCTTTATTGCAGAAAGTCACAATGAATCTTTTTCATTTGTGTTTTCGGATTTTATAGGTCGTGCCATAAATGCCTTATCGCGCGACGATTTTCAAATCATCGCTTTTCCTTTTTTCTGATCGTTTTCTGTATCGACACACTGCTTTTTCTTCCTGGTCACATTTCTATGGAGTGCAGTGTATTCAATTTATTTCATACCAATTATTGTCCGTTGTGCGTTATATCATAAAATTGCATGTTTAACACTTATCCATCTACTGCATCTTTTTGTATTTTTCTTATTTTTCCAATTTTTTTTTTCTCTTTTTTCAACTCCTACTATATACACTATGTACAATTGTAATTTTTTGCACTGCATCTGCTAAGGGATACTAGGTCGACTGTCCCTATACAATTTCATTCAACTACCATTAACCAATCCTTGAATCTCTTTGCTTGATAGATCATGTAGCTGCACAACACCTCCATTTTTGATAGATTTGATCTCATATGGCCTTAGCCAATACATTCTGAATTTTCCTAGATGCTGTAAGTATTTTCTGTCATAGAGAAGAACCAAATATCCCTCCTTAAAGTTTTTCTTTTTAATGTGTCTATCATTCCAAGGTTTGTCTTTGGCTTTCTGTACTTCCTGATGGAAACCAACCATAATCCCATCCTCTTCTAGTTCTATGAGTTGAGACAATATTTTTTGTGTTGCACCTCGTTCTTTCATGTTTATAATGGATGCAACACACAGACTAGGTATCAAATATTCTAAAGAGATGACTGCTTCCTGACCATACACCAATATGAAAAGTGTTTTCCATGTGAGTTTCTTGCATGTGGTTCTATAAGCCCATAATACTACTGGTATCTTCACATCCCAATCATCACTGTTTACATTGCAAATTTTAGTTGAGGCATTCTCCAATATTTTATTAAATGCTTCCATTGTTCCATTAGCCCGAGGATGGTATGGAGTGATATTTTGATGGTGTATTTCAAATTATTCAATCATTTCTTGAATGGTATTATTGAGAAAATGAGTTCCCTGATCACTCATCAGAATTCTAGGGCATCCAAATCTTTTAATTACATGGTCAAACAGAAAGTGCGTTGCAGGTTTTGCAGTACAACATTTCATTGTTGTTGCTTCATCCCATCTGGTTAGATATCTAGTTGCTGTAATGATGTACCTTGCTCCTGATCTTCTAGTTGGTGGGTTGATTGGTACTACAAAGTCTATTTCCCATTTGTCAAGCACTTTAAGGGTTACCTGGGGTTTTAGGGCATCTCATCCCTCATAGATGGCTTTCCTACCTTCTGAAAAACATCACAAGTCTTAAAATATTCCTTTGCATATTTAGAAAATGTTGTCCACTAGAGTCCCACATGTAGTATCTTCTATACAATGGATTTTCTTGCATAGTGTCCTCCAACTATTCCTTCCTGTGCTTCTACCAAGATGATGGGATGTTCATGTTCCATAAAACATTTCCTTAGAATATTATCTGCACCTAGTTTATACAAGTGTCCTGCAATAAGATGGTAATCTGTAGCTCTAACCATCAAATTCTTCTTCTGTGTAGTGTTGTATTCCTTTGGGGAAAATCTGTACTAAAAAATTCAATGATATCAGAAAATTATTCATCAACAATCTGTATTGAAAAGAGTTGTGCATCAGGAAAATTTTCCTCCAAGTTGCTTTGTTCCTCTCCATTAGTTGTCCTGGAGAGATGATCTAGCCCTGCATTCAGTTTTCCATGTTTCACTACTACTTCAAAATCAAACTCTTGAAGTAACAACAACCATCTACATATTATCCCCCCCAACACTGGCTTGTTGAACATGTATTCGAGAGCAGAGTGATCTATGAACATTTTAAAATGTTGGCCTAATAAATAATGTCTGAACTTTTGTAATGCATACACCATAGCCAAACCTTCTCTCTCTGTTGTATTATAATTATGTTCTGACTCTAAGAGTTTCCCACTTGAAAATTCTATTGGGTGATCTATGTCACCTTGTCCCAACTATGTTAGTATTGCTCCAAGTTCTATTGAAGAGGAATACACATGAACATGGAACTCTTTTGACAAAGATGGAAACACCAAAATTGGTGACGTCACCATTTTCTCTTTTAAGATGTCCAAACTTTGTTGGCACTCATCATTCCATTGAAACTTGATATCCTTCTTTAACGGTTTCTCCATGGGCGCAGTGATCTATGTGTATCTATTTATGAACTTTATATAGTATCATGCATGTCCTAGTGTAGCTCTTGATTGACGCATTGACTTAGGTGGTGGTAAATTAACAATGAAAACAATCTCTGCAGGGTCAACCAACAGACCCTGTTTACAAACCACATGCCCTAGAAGAATTCCAAATGGTGCATTGAATATGCATTTCTTAATGTTCAAATAAATTTGGCATTGTCTACACATGTCTAGCATTAATCTTAAAACTTCAACATGATATGTTAATAGGATAAATATTGTCCAATCATCCAGATAAACCTCCAAAAAATTATGAATAAAGTCTTTAAATGCAACTACCACTAATCTTGAAAAAATAGCAGGGGGATTTTTCAATCGAAAGGGCATCACTGTGTATTGGTATGGCCCCTATTCTGTGAAAAATGTAGTCTTATAACGATCCTCTGGTGCTATTCTGATTTGGTGATACCTTGAAAATCCATCAGTAAATGAGTATGCTTGTTTTCCTCCTACATTTTCCAATACCTCATATGTAAATGGAGTAGGGAAAGGATCATGCAAACATGCATAATTCAACTTCCTCAAGTCTACAAAGATCCTTATCCCCCATGTTTCTTCTCCTGAACTACCATAGGGCTAATCCACTGAGATTCTTCAACATGTTCTATTGTATCAGCCTCTAACATTTTATCAATATCTTCCTTAACTTTCTGTTTATATATTGGGTTCAGCCTATAGGGTCTCTTTCTTATTGGTCTGGAATCTGGCCACAGAGGAATTTTCATTTCTCCAAGTTCTGCTGCCACCCCTTTCATTTACGAAAATGTTGTTGGAAATAGATCACTATATTCGCGTAGTAGTTCTGTTATTCTTTCCACTGTTTGGTTGTCCCAATAGTCACCAATACTTGCAATTTTTGGATTCTCTTTTTTTCCAATATTGACTTTCTTTATCTTCAATGGTGCAACAAATTCTTCTGACTATAAATGTGGGCACTCTACTTCTCTTTCCCCTTCAACTTTTGATATTTGAATATCACGCGGGTTTTCTTTTGCTGGGTCGTCTTCTACGACGTGGTAACAATGTAACAACTATCTAACTGTTTTCCGATTATGATTATAATAAGATGTTACAATTTCAAATTCAGGTTCTTCAAAAATATTTTCTTTTATCAACTTAAGTGTTTCATCTATCACTGGATTCTCATGTTCAAATGCAAACATGATTACAAAGTTCTGCTGCAAATATTTCCAATTTACAATTCCTCTGTGCAGTTCTAGTTATGTATACCAATTTCTTGGTATGCCTTCTAATGTATGGATGAAGTGATGTGGCCATTCCTCTGGTGGTACCAGTCTCCAATGGGTTATGCATCTGTCTATATGTTCTCTTGGATGTCCTCTTCCATCATATTTCTACATATGCTTATTCTCCCGTTCTTTGCCAAATCTGACATGAAGTAATATTTTGCATTGATACCAATCATGGATCTTTTCTTTGTGAGTACCCCACCAACGTGCAAGTGTTGCTTTCAAGGAAATATCTAAAAATAATAACCTTTGAATTTCCAGGACTTCTAACTCAAACTTTGTTAAGAATTCTTCCAAATCATTTGGACCATAAAAACTTGGAGGTTCTCTTACCTATTTTCCAACCTATCTTAGTGTGCACATCATTCTTGCACATATTTTGATAGATATATCATGTAAGCGTTGTTTCCAATTCTCCAGTCCCATGTCAGAATCCGAAGCACAAGAACAGATGCTTCTCCAGCTAAGCATTCCATCTGCTATTGGGTTAATGTAATCTTCCTCGTGCGCGATAGTTCTATAGATCTGGTTTATCTCTTCTGTGATAAATTTCTGTCACTGGTTCAACATATATGCCACCTTTTGAAGGATCTAATGGTGCTATGACTCTATAATATCCCGTTTCAAAGATCATTTTCCAAGTCTTCAAGTTGACGATGGATTGATTGTCAAATGCCCAATCCAGTCCCAACAATGTTGGATAAGGTGTAGTATTATCCACTATATCAATTACCTCAAAATCTGCCATAGTGTGCACACCATCTAAATCCACTAGTATTCCTTTCAATCGACCAATTGGTATTACCCTATGTTGGTTTTCTAGTTTCAACTTAATAGGTGAATAGCCTAGTGTAGGTTCCCCCATGCATTCCCATGTTTTCTTAGGAAGAACATTTACCTCGGATCCCAAATCTAATATGATGTCAACCATGTTAAAGTCTCCAATATTTACATTTAGTCTGAACTCTCTATTTGTTCTGGTCTTCCTATGGACATGATTTATTGTCTTTTGTTCTAGTTTGATCTCTTCTTTAGGTTTGCATTTTCTATCAAATTTTGTAATAATTGTATATATGTTTAATCATTCAATAACTTCAAGCAAGACACCAGAAAGTTTCTTAGATTACTTACCTTTCCTGAAGGCTGAATGTTGCTGATATGATCATATGGATGAGGCATATCATATACTGGCACATCATATCCTGGCTATGTATTTGATGTAGAAGAAATATTCTCCTACAAAATTTATTGTCCGTCCAACTTGAATGTTTCTTTGTCCTTGCACGCATCAATATGATGTTGAGGTGTTGTATTATTTCCAAACCATTGGTGTTGATTTTGATTCTGATTTTCTACGTCTGCTCCTACTTTGGTTCCACCTTGAGTAACCACGTTAATATTCTTCCCATCATCTCTAGTTCCCATGGAAATGCATTGAACATTTTGGTTATTTTGATTCCTTTTGTCCTGTATTTTGTCAGAAGTATATGCCAATATTTTGTAGTATGATTTGCTACACGACAATACATTCATGTTGTTGGTGGTTGTGGAAAATCCCTTCAATAATGTCCAAGTTGTTTCAAGTTGTGGCAGGTTACTGGTCCTTTGCCTCTTCCAAATCCCCCTCTTCCACGTCCTTCTCCTATGAATCCTCCTCTGTTGCCTTGATTGTTTGCGTGTGGTTATTATACTGTGGTACTTGATTATATTATGGTGGCACTTTAAATTGCTACACATGTTTTCCTATCATTAGTTCAACCTGCATCCTATAAACATCTGAGGTTCTTTCCTTCATAAGTTCCAAGGTTCAAAAATCCTTATCCTCATGTCCTATAGACTTGGAAAAATTGCAGAATGTACTTTTAGGAATTTTTTGGTATTTTTGCATCATTTGAAAATGATAAGGATCATGTCCAGGTGTTTAACAAAGTTCACACCATAACCTCCCATGGGTAAGGGATTTGGCAACCTTGCTCCAAATACTGCACAAATTTTGGGCACTCATTTTTGTGGTGTCCTTATGTTCTGCATAAGGTGCATCCAACAACTTCCCTCTTTTCCTTGCTTTTGTTATGATTCAACTTAAATGTCAGATTATTGAGATCCTCTCTCAACTCTTATATAGCTGGATCTATATGTTTATATTTATTCTCTTCCATTTGTAAGGCTACTTGTAGAGCCTCGACCCGAGTCTGGAACTTCTGTTGCCTCAATGGATATTTAAAATGTGGCAATAATAATTTTATGAATAGTTGCCTATGTTGCATGTCTATTATGGGATATTTCAACTTATCTCTCAATCGCTTGAACTTTTGATCGATTTCCCAAACTGAATCTCCTAACTTCTATTTGATTTCTATCATCTCATTCATATATTGATCTTTTGAACTTGTTAATTGGAATTCATTGATTAGTGCCTTCTTTACATTTGCGACGGTTGTAGGTGCTTTTTGTGGATTGTTCACTACTAGGCTCATAAACCAGTCCAATGCATGGTTTCTGAATGTAATTGCGAGCTGAGCCACTTTTGTGTCTCTATCTGTGATATGTTTAGCTTCCAAAATATTTTCACAAATGAATAGATGTTTCTTTGGGTCCTCCGACCCTTCTCCGTGAAATTATGGTAACCAAATGGTCAAATCTGTTTCTTCCATTGTAAAATTTATGATACTTCCTCCGCACAATGTAGATAACTGGCTACTACTAGTTGAACTCATACTTCCACTTGAATTTCCACTAGTCCCTTGACCGATTGGAATCCTTCTACCACTAATTACTGGTTGTCTAAAAGCTTCTTTCTTTCCTGTTGTATTAGTGACACATGGGTTTGTGGGTTCCACACTAATTTTGATCTGGATTGGATTTTCTTCTTCTGTGCTGGACCCCCGACCTCTGTTTTTTTATTATCATATGTGGCACGCAGGATTTCCTCAGTCTACTCTGAAGCACAAATATACTCTACCTCATCTTCATCACTTTCTAAGCCTTCCCTCTTGACTACTGCTCTCTTTTTCCTATTAATATTATATTGGTAGGCTCTTCCGTTGCACGTCGTTCCCACTTTGTTCATTATTTCCTTGATGTTTTCTTCATCCATCATAATGGGGTCCATCATTTCCTTTTTCTTACCTCTATCTATATCCCTCTCCATGTCTTAGATCATCCTTAGTGTTTCCCCTAGTCTCCCCATGCACGTAGATTTATCTAGCTGTTAGACTCCATTGTTATCTCACCTTTATCATGCAACAAAATATTGATTGACGTATAAAGTGATCTAATATACCTTCCTCTTGGACCCTTCAAAAAATCGTACTATGCAACAATGTATGATTCTGCAGTATAGACTACAAACTTAGTAATGAATCCTATAATGATGTTGTCTAGACGTAAATCAATGGTACATGTGAATTTGTTGTTGACTTTTTGTAGATGTGCAATATTTTTAGTAGTTGATTCTATTGGCCTTATCCGATTAGTTGGGTGAGTTTCCTTTAATCTCAGTATCCACTCCTGCAGTAAATGTGGGAATTCATAGAAAAATGTCTCATGAAGATCAATGAATAAATACCTCTCATGAAGATCAATGAATAAATAGGGTTTCTATTGTCTTTCTATGCAAATTCGATCTCTTTTGTTGTTAGCCAACGTTCAATATCCTGTTTAGTTGGGTTCCATGGTCTGAACATCCCCTTATAATACTTCATTCTCTTCACTGTTCTTCTCAACAAGTCCTTTCCAATCCGTTCTTCTGGGTTCCAGTTGGCAACAAAACCATTTGTTGGATCTTTCTGTGCTGACTTGGGTTCTACTTTAGGTTTCTAACAAAACCTTGCAAACCATTGGCCCTTTTGAATACCAAAAGGAAACACTATGCATAGAGTACAAAATACAGTCTCACCTGAGATGGCTTATGAGTGACTAAATGACCCAGATGTCTGTAGTCTTGGAGGGGATACTTCTATGGGCAAGAGAGACATTCTTTCTATCTCAAAACACAACATATTTATTATACTATTAAATCAACACATCATTATATCTTAGATCTACCATTCCGTAATCAACTGTATTCATTTAGGGTTTATTCTAGAGTAATTGTCCTAGTTACTCTATTGTGTACTGCATTTTACTACTGACAAATCAATCCATTTATCATAACTAAACATTTGCAAGAAATAACACAAGCATTCCACACATAGACACAAAATTTACTGTGGTTCACCCCCCCATGCTACCTCCACAAATATTTGCATTTCTTGGATCTTTTATTATTCTCCATCAAGATTACAGTGCCACACACGTTCCATTTGAGGCTAACAAGATCACAATCAAATCCACATCCCATGACCTATGACCTTACCCTCAATTAAAATGCTTTATCTATCATACCCCTATCTGTCTGTTCATATATATGTCTATTAGATGATACCCTTCACTATCTCCTAACAACATATTTATATTACAAAAAGTGGTTAATTACCCATTACAAAATTGACCAAAACCCTAACCCACTAACCCTAGGTGGATTATATTTGTCCACTTTCTAACTCCCTGATCGCGACTGGTCCAAAATCCAACCGTTTTCCTCGTTGATCCACATCTTTCTTCCTTGATCCATCGGATCTTTTAATGACTTATGGTTGAGTTTTAATTTTGCATGCATTAATTAACCATTTGAGAAACTTAGTGAAAGAATGAGGAAAGAAGATGAATTATGACAGCCATATACACATTTGCAGATCTGAAATGAAATAAAAGACAACAAACCATAACACGCAGATTGATAACGGAGTTCGGCACAACTTTGCCTACGTCTCCGGGCCTTTTCTCTGTGGGGGAGGCTTCTTTATTTCTGTTCAA
>SNQJ01S0152948.1:0-13472 GCA_010110895.2 Picea sitchensis | reverse complement strand
CAATCCAATTAATGGATTCTCTGCAACAAGATCGCCTTCACCACGCTGTAGATTTTCCCTGGTTAACATGCAACTCAAATCCAAACGTCAACTAGCTTTGATACCACTTGATCCGTCGGATCTTTTAATGACTTATGGTTGAGTTTTAATTTTGCATGCATTAATTAACCATTTCAGAAACTTAGTGAAAGAATGAGGAAAGAAGATGAATTATGACAACCATATACACATTTGCAGATCTGAAATGAAATAAAAGACAACAAACCATAACACGCAGATTGATAACGGAGTTCGACACAACTTTGCCTATGTCTCCGGGCCTTTTCTCTGTGGGGGAGGCTTCTTTATTTATGTTCAAAAGCTAAAAAGTACATAGCTGCAATGCCAAATGGCTACAAGACTGATCTGGTTATGTTCTTCTAGATCTCTAGAACCATGCAAAGAAAATGACACGCAAAACGGACGTCCGGAGCTCCCAGAAATGGTCCGACAACGTCTCCTCCTCAAAAGCTTCTCTGCCTCAAAATGGCTTTGGCTTGGCTTCTCCTCAACATAATTATGCTTTGAATGCCCCTATATGGCCTCAAACAGGCCTGGTTTATATAGCTGGGAAGTTGGTTACTCATCTCCAACTTCCTCCCAAAAATTAGGCTCCAAAAATGCCCAATATCCCCCCAAAATGGAGAAAATCATTAAAAATAGGCTTAATTACATTTAAAAACCAAAAATTGGTTACAAAACCCCACTTTATAACTAATTCGGGCGCTATCCCCCGATCCCTGGGCGCGCCCCCTTCTGGCATGTTCGTATGGGCTCCATATGGCCGAGCGCCAACCCCCCTTTCGCGCTAGCTCCTGGTTTCTTGGCGCTTACCATAGGACCCACGGCTAACAATTTTGTCCTGTCGCGCTATGCGCCCGCGCCCCCTTTGGGTGGTTGGTCATATAGACTATGGGTTGAACCATGGGCTGGGGCTAAGCCCCAACCCCTTTCCGCCCTCCATACAATACTTTGCAATATGTTTAATAATATGGGTTTTATAACATAACATTAATGTGGCGCATTGGTAAATGACCATTTCTTAAAGTGTTGGGCTTAGTGGTGGTCGTGAGTTCAAATCCCATGGACCCCAAAACAATTTTTGAAACATGCCACTTCAACTGATGACTGGGTTCCACGTGGCTGCCCATGACTGGGCCACATGGCATCTCCCCATTTGATGAATTAATGCCACTTGTCAGCTATTGACTGGTCCAGTTGCCTGCCACATGTCTGCCTTGTCAGTGAACCTGCCCAATCACCATTAGCTAGAGAGTGCCACGTCATCTCCTGCACAGTTAGCATGTTGATGTCATTAGCATTGACTTTTTGACCAGTTGACCTTTGACTTTTTACCTGTTTGGGCTTCCGATCAGAACGCGATAACTTTCGCATACGGAGCCCGTTTGACAAAGTAAATATACCGCCGGATTCAGGAAGATGAGACGGACGCAATGGCGCTAGTTTTATCAGATTCTGAGCACTTTCATTTTTGAGCATTTTTCAAGCCCTGTCAGGCTTCTGGATCCGATTTCAGATCATTACCCTCAATTAAAATGCTTGATCTGTCATACCCCTATCTGTCTGTTCATATCTCTGTCTATTATATGATACCCTTCGCTATCTCCTAAAAACATATTTATATTACAAAAAGTGGTTAATTACCCATTACAAAATTGACCAAAACCCTAACCCACTAACCCTAGGTGGATTATATTTGTCCACTTTCTAACTCCTTGATCGCGACTGGTCCAAAATCCAACCATTTTCCTCGTTGATCCACATCTTTCTTCCTTTATTTAACTTTTTTGGTTTCCTGGCACCGCTTTTCCATGTTTTCTAGCGCACGCTCCTTCTTTGGTCCATTACCTAATTGCCTTCATTAATTACAACGCTTTTCCCCACAATTTCCTGCACCAACAATACTTAGCCATCTTTCTCATTTCAGAGAGGACCTCCTTACACTTCCGTACTCTTCCTCATATTATTCGTAGGTTTGCGAACCATACTTAGTCATTTTTACCATTTTCTATCCCCTCACACACCTCCTTTACCTCCGCATTCCCGTAACTCTACAAACCCTACATTTAATTTTTTAAATATTATTTCCTATCCTAAGTTTCTTCCCCCTTTTCATGGACAAACAATACTGGGACATGTGGCGGTGACATGGACATATCCTCAAATGACATGTGACAGTGATGTGGACCAATACCATAATGACATGTGGCAGTGACATGGACCAACCCATGTGTGACACATGGAAATGGCATGGGCACTGACCGGGTTATGACTAGGATATGACTAGACGCTGACTGGGTCATCAAAATTTTATTAATTCATGAAATTTTCCTAAGGCGAGATAGCTACACCAAAGTCTCTATAGTCTTGTTTATTCTACATGAGGACTATGGTAAACTTTTCATTATAAATGCTTAAAAAATGTTGACCACAATGCATGTGGGATATCATTTTAAAGGAAAAAGTTGAAATTTTAATGGAGTGGAAGAAATTAGATCAAGGGCTAAGATTAACCTGTTAGTTAAATGAATGGCTGCTGAGCGACAAAACTATGGAAGCCATAACTCAAGATCCGGGTGCCCGTTTAGGGAAAAATTTACCTTGTTGGAAAGGTAATTTGATGAGGAAGATGATGGAAAATGTTTCAATAGGAGAAATTGGCCATAATCCTCCAAAAAATTGAAATAATAGTCAATTTGATTTTTATGGTTTGATGATAGATCTACTTGGAACCTCAACTTCGAGAGGTCATATCTTGATATCCAAAACTCCAAATCGCGCTCAGGAGGAATTGTTGGGAAGATGAGAGGATCAATATTTCATATAAAATGTTTTCCATGGTTGAAAAGGAAAATATATTACTTAGAAAATTAAAACACAATCCTCTTTTGTTAAAGGAAGTCATATTGAAAAATTGAAAATAAAGTTTATTAAAGGAATAAGAAGGCCCTACTTGGAGGCATGAATTTCAATGACAAAATTAATTAATAAAAATAAAATGAAAAATTAATTAAAAGTGTTTTACTCCAAAAATGGATCATGAAAAAGTCTAGAAAGGAAAACCCTAACTACTTCAAGAACATTGAGAGGAAATTTTAAAAGGGAAAGAGAAGGCATTATCAAGAGGTTGGCAGTCAAAACTTTCTACAGTGGTGAAGAGTCTGTAAGAAGAAAATTTCTATCTCTCCAAGATTTGTTGGACATGCCTACTAAAGCTTGTCTCTCTACATCTTCTTCTTTTCTGTTTCTTTCCATCAAATCTTCCATGAATGTAATGAGAAAAAGAAGATTTGGGTCTGAGCGGTTATTTTTTTGAAATCTTTAGTCATCCTGTAACATTTCAGGTCCAGAGGAGAAAAAACCCTCCTTGTAAAAAGACAATTTCTATTTCATTCCATTTATTAGTTTTCATTGAGACTTTGTAGAGGTTGTTTGAGCTCTCTTGTTTATGATATTATTAAACTTGTCATATTTTGGATATTGTTATAAATTTCTTCTGTAAATAACTACTCGGGGAACTACATTAGTGATTCTCTGACTTGAGTTGAAAGCATGTGATTTCAAATGCATTTCCTATCAAAATAGTTTTTGGGTTGTAATGAAGTTATTATTTAAAGTTCTTTGAATACCTTTCATATCTTCATCTTGCAAAAGTAATAACATATTTTGAGTTCAGTTTATCTTACAAGAAAGAAATAATGTCAGTTGAATGGAGACTCCAAAACCTTGTAGAAACAAATCTTTGTTGACACACTTTATCTTATATTTTCTTCAAATGATATGATGTATATTTGTAAATAAATATTGTACATTTGTATTTACAAGATGTGTTGGGAGATCTTTTATTTATTGCAAAAGCATATAAGGAACCTTCTAGCACTTCAACCTAAGAGGAGTACCACCTCTATAAAAAGGCATGGGGATTCATATCCTCATGAGGTTGACCTTAAGATCGTAAAAAATTCTTTTAGATCAACATTTTGGTGACCATACTAGGGAGGGTTTATTTTCAAGAAATCCGAGGCTTTGTCTCAGATTTGATTGAAGAACCAAAATGCCCATGTTTCAAAGTTTCAAAAAGAAGATCCAAGAATACTATTGCTTGTTCTAGATGCACGGGATTTATAAAAATATTATTCAGAGATGTTTGAATGACCTCAAAAAGATCCAAGAACCATCAAATATTTGAGAGGATGAACTCCCCGATGATTCCATTGAAAAAAATTTAAAAGTCCATGGTAATTCTATTTGGAAGATTCAAGAAACTCAAGAAAATTCTCACATCGACTCCACCAAATAACTTCATTAATTTTGTGACACTAATTTTCCTTCTTCACCAAGCCCATAAATGGCTTTACAAGATGCAACAAAAGGAAGAGGTAACCAAAGAAGGAGGCGATTTCATAGAACTCCTTTAAATTTGCCAGAACTTGATTTTCAGATGCCTAATATTCCTATTGAAAATTTATCCACATTTTTTGGGAATACTTCAGAGGATGTAGAGAAACACTTATTTAGATTCAAAATCACATGTGATGTTTTCAATCTAACTGAATACAATGTTACATGTCGATTATTTTTACAAACTCTACATGGGGATTCTCTTGAATGGTACTATTCATTGCTTCCTAGAACCATTACTAGTTGGGATGTGTTGGAAACCTCATTTGTTGAAAAGTTCATCCCAAGAATGCACTCATATTACCTTTCTGATTCTTTCAATGTTGCTTCCCATCCACCCTCTCCCATATGGACACAATACAACGAAGTGAATGATTTGGAAGAAAAATATAGTCAAAGAATGGAAAAATTTTCTTCAAGTCATACGACTGAAAATGAAAATGAGAATTCCAATTTTCAAGTGCAAGATTTCCTCTCATATACTCCATATGAATATCTTTCGAGCATCAATATCAAAAATGAAATTGAAGAGCCTCCACCAAATTCACAAGAATATTTCAGCTAACATACTCATATGGAAGATGTTACATAATAGATGATGAAAAGTCATAAGAGCATAGGCAACAAGAACAATTGGTGGAAAAAATTAATCTTGAGAACAATGATGGACAAGATTGTCATTGCATAAAAGAAGAATTATTTCAAGACATAATTGATGAATCAAAAATCTTGGATGTGGTTAATGATAAAGAAAATGATGAAAGTGTTTCCAAATTATAAACTCCTCATTCAACCTAAGACAATAGTATTCTTGAGCAACGAAGAATTGATTGTATTGAAACATGGTTTCAAAGCATTGTTTGGCCAAGCAATTCGACCAGATTCTCAACACATCTAGTTCAATTTTTCTCCAACACGCTTTGAACACATCCCTAACTCTTTGGTACTAATCACAATATGTTTCCTAATTTTGAAGTTCATTCCACATATCAGTTGGATGCTTGGATGAATCCATTGGAAACATACCTACACCTAAAAGTGTCCCTTTCCTCCAAGTAGCATAGCATAGGTAGATCTGGTTTGTACATAGTTTGTTTCTTCAATCAAAGTTTTGCACAATAAAGTAGTTGCTAGATGGAGACAATATTTGATGATGACTTAATGAACCAATGGACGAAGAATTACAATAATTTATTTTGAAGATGACTCCATATCCCAATGGATAAGGAAACCAAACCAAGATTATAAATTCTTAGCAACCCACAGGGGGTTACTGTCCCAAAATTGGAGCCAAATGTTGATCAAAAAATTTGATCACCTAGATTTCCTTCTCTTGGAATAACAAAAAAACAATATTCATATCAGAAGAAGGAAATTTTGGTAGATTGTCAGTTCATTGTGTATCCCTCAGTCTCAGTTTCATCACATGTTTTACAGATTAAAATTATGAGTATGTATTCTTAAGGTATCCACAATTTTTTCCAATCGCCCAATAAGTACTTTTTCCATGTGCAACACAATTAATGTTATTAGAATTAAGATTTTCTTGGAACCATGCTCATTTTTGGAACCATGCCCATTTTTAGAATCATGCACAGTTTCATGGAACCTCGATTAGATTATTGGAACCACATTTAGTCTCATTTTCTTGGTTCTTCATGCCATACTATTCTCATATTCTTTATGGGATTACTCACCCCATTTCCCTTAGTCATATTTCTCATTTTGATGTGGACATCCTCACCCTCTATCCATACATCTCTAGGTCCACAGGTCCGCGATCCCTCATTCTACATAATGAGCCTCTCACTTTCGTGACCCACATAATGACCTTGTCCCCTACTTAGCCATTTTTCCATTTTCTTCATTCCCCACTCTCCCACTTCCCATACTTATCCATTTTTCCTTCTTTCCATTCTACTCTCCCTCCTGACTATCCTCCATACTTAACCATTTCCATACTTAACACATTTTCATACTTAGCCTATTTTCATTTTCATCATCCACTTAGTTAATTTTCATAATACCCACCACTTAGTCATTTTCATAATTCATTTCCACATTATTTTTATAATTCATTTCCATTTTCCATTTACCATTTACCATTGTAGTTTTCCTATTTCCATTTTTCATTTTCCATATTTTCACAATTTCTATGTTCATATCCATTTTCCCATAATTCATTTCCATTTTCTAGTTCATTCTCATAATTCATTTACATTTTCTTTTTTCCATTATTCTTTTCCCAGATTTTATATTTCATTTCCATTTTGTTATTTTCATGCACCATATTTCATGTAATTCCATTATAGACTTCCCCAACACTTACCATGTTTTACTCTTTCAACACTTAGCCAAATTCAAGCAATGCAGATGCGAAGCTACATACCATCCCTCAACTCTTTTTGGGTCTCCAGGTCTGCAAGTTTGCATTCACTTTTATCCATTCACTTTCCACCTTTTTTCATACTTATCTATATTTCTCATTTTAGAGTGGACCTCCTTACTCTTCCTCATATCCATGTTCGTAGGTCCGCACGTCCACATTCACTAATATGCACTCTCCATTTCCCTTTTTTTACCTCATACTTAGTCATTCTTACCATTTTCTATCCCCTCACCTACCTCCTTTACCTCCACATTGTCGTAACTCCACAAACCCTACATTTAGTTTTTTTAATATTATTTCCTATCCTAAGTTTATTCTCCCTTTTCATGGACTTACCATACTGGGGCATGTGGCAGTGACATGGACATAACCTCAAATGACATGTGGCAGTGAGGTAGACTAATACCATAATGTCATGTGGTGGTGACATAGACCAACCCACCAGTGACACATGGCGATGACATGGGAACTAACTGGGTTATGACTGGGCTATGATTGGACGCTGACTGGGTCATCAAAATTTTATTAATTCATGAAATTTTCCTAAGGCAAGAGAGCTACACCAAAGTCTCTATAGTCTTCTTTTTTCCACATCAATACTATGGTAAAATTTTCATTATAAACACTTAAAAAATCTTGACCACAATGCATGTGGGATATCATTTTAAAGGAAAAATTTGAAATTTTAATGGAGTGGAAGAAATTAGATCAAGGGCTAATATTAACCTGTGAGTTAGATAAATGACTGCTAAGCGACGAATTTCTGGAAGCCATAACACAAGATCCGAGTGTCTGTTTGGGGTAAAATTTACCTCGTTGGAAAGGTAATTAGATGAGGAATATGATGGAATATGTTTCACGAGTATAAATTGGCCGTGAAACTCCCAAAAAATCAAAATAATAGTAAGTTTGATTTCTATGGTTTGGTAATAGATCTGCTTGGAACCTCAACTTCCCAAGGTCATATCTTGAGATCAAGAACTCCAAATTGTGCTCAGGAGGATTCGTTGGAAATATGAGGGGATGGATATTCCATATAAAATGTTTTCCATGGTTGAAAGGGAAAATATATTACTCATCAAATTAAAACACAACCCATTTTTTTTTAAAGGCAGTCACATTGAAAAATAAAGAATAAAGTTTATTAAAGGAATAAGTGGGCCCTACTTGAAGGCACAAATTTCAATGAAAAAACTCATTAATGAGAATCAAATTAAATGTTAATTAAAAGTGTTTTACTCCAAAAAGGAATCACGAAAAGTTATAGAAAGGAAAACCCTAACTACTTCAAGAACATTGAGAACGAATTTTAAAAGGGAAAGAGAAGGATTTATCAGGAGGTCGACAGTAAGAAATTTCTATAGTTGTGAGAGTTCGCAAGAAGAAAAGTTCTATCTCCAAGATTTATTGGACTGGCCTGCTAAATCTTGTCTCTCTACATTTTCTTCTTTTCTGTTTCTTTCCATCAAATCTTCCATGAATGTAATGAGAACATGAAGATTTAGGTTTGAGCAATTCTTTATTTGAAATCTTCAGTCATCTTGTAACATTTCAGTTACATAGGAGAAAGATCCCTCCTTGTAAAAAGGAAATTGCTATTTCATTCAATTTATTAGTTGTCATTGAGACTTTGTAGACGTTGTTTCATCTGTCTTGTTTACGATATTATTAAACTTCTCATATTTGAGATATTATTATAAATTTCTTCTGCAAAGAACTACTCAAGGCACTACATTGGTGTTTTCTTTGACTTGAGTTGAAAGCATATGATTTCAAATGTATTTCCTATCAAAATCCTTTTTGGTTTGTAATGAAGTTATTATTTAAAGTTATTTGAAGACCTTTCATTTCTTCATGTTGCAAAAGTAATAACAGATTCAGAGTTCAGTTTATCTTACAAGAAAGAAAGAATTCCAGTTGAATGGAGACTCCAAAACCTTGTAGAAACAAATATCTGTTAACATACTTTATCTTATATTTTATTCAAATGATATGATGTATATTTGTATATAAATATTGTACATTTGTATTTACAAGCTATGTTGGGAGATATTTCATTTATTGTAGAATCTTATAAGGAACCTTCTAACACTTCATCCAAAGAGGAGTACCACCTCTATAAAAATGTAGGGGGATTCATATCCTCATGAGGTCAACCTTAAGACCATAAAAAAACCTTTATATCAACAATAGTGTAAGATAGAGAAGGGGATTCCATCCCTAGGGTGGTGTAGGATGGGGAACAGAGATAGGTGGTGGAAAAGGATATAAGAGTCTATTAGTTGTCATTTGTTGGGTATTGGGTTGTGTGAGAGAGTTTAGCTATCTATAGGAGTCATTTTTCCTTGTGGACTCATAGCCCCAACTTGGGGGTGGATTATTGTTGAGATAACTAGAGCAACAAATCCTATGATTGAGAGGAATGTCCATTGTATGCAGCTAGTCGATGGTATTTCTTCATAAGATAAGTGTTACGCGTTCTATGTTATGCTAAGATTATTATGTGTATTTTTCTATTAAAAATGTTGTGGTTGATTAATAAATTTACATTATGATATAATTCAGTGAATTGCATGAGTTTCTTGTTATATTGCATGCATATTTCCTTATATAACTAGATATAGAACATATTGGTATCAAAATTGGTAATTACAACTAAGTATGTGTTGGACCCACCGAACACACCGAGAGGGGGGTGAATCACTGTAGGGATCCTTTTAAAACTCCCCCTTCACAAAACTCCTTAGTTAGAAATCACTAATTACTCATCACTTATTGTTGTCATTTATAGCCAGTTAAATGTGAACATACATCAACAACATATACCAACAAAAAATATAATCAATAAGTCATCACCACAAGGAACACAAAGAACACAAGATGTATGTACAATTTTCTTTTTATTATGGACTACAATCCTTAGGTTATCAACAACAACTGAATAGAGTTACAACTCCATAAGAGCACCAGATCTACAATGCAAGACTCAACTTACACAACTCAACACTAATTGAGAAGAGGAATAAATCCTCAACAAATACCAATCTTTCAACAGGTACAGGACCTGCCAGTAGTGCAACACATGTATGTACGTGTCCTACCAGTAGTACAACTTGTGTATGTACGCGACTAGTCTGTACTACAACCTCCATATGCCTTCTGCGTAATTAGGGTTTTCTCTCTATGAAAAACTTAGATCCTTTACAGCCTTCGGCCACATCTACTTAAGTATTTCATTGTCCAATCTGAACCATAACCAATCAAAACAGTGTTGAAATTACTAAGACAACTGAGAGGGGGGGTGAATCAGTTGTTACTGTGCTTAAACAATTTTAAGTCTATTAAACCATTTTTAATCTTTCATCAAGTGACCATAAATATTATACATCATATGGACAACATAAATAATATGCATCAATCACACATAAGATATACATAGAGACATATTTTCACGAGGAAACCCATAAAGGGAGAAAACCTCTTCTTCTTCGAAATGATGGGCAGTCTTTTAAGTTCTGTACATCATCTATGTTTGAGCACCAACTCAAAGTGAGGCTACTACCTCTGTTTTACAAGCTCCAACTTGTTGAGTGCACTAACTCTCTGGTTTCTCTAGCTCCCACTAGAAGGAATCATCAACTCCCTAAATATTCCAGCATCAACTGGATTTATACAAGCACCAACCTGTATACAGAAAACTCTGTGTTTTCCCAAGCACCACCCTGCCACCCTATTTTTTTCTAGCCACAACTAGATAGAAGATACAACTTCCAATATTCAAGCATCAACTTGAATATCAAAGCACCACAGTCCTCCCTAGCACCACCCTTCCTCCTTGATTATAAATAAATGATTGACAAACAAACAATACAGGTATCTCAATTCTTACCCCTTCTTCACTGTTCTGCAGTTCTTCTCTGGTTCAAAAACTGTTCTGCAATTCTGCTCTGCTTCATGCTATTCTGCTATTGTGCTCTTGCTTCTGTCTATTCAATGAATGTTACTCATCTCTAAGTTTTATATCATGCTCTGCATACTTTAATTTTACCCTTCTTACAGTTCATCTCATTTTTCTGGTTAGAACAACCAACCTCACACAGTCACTGCATCTCTCCTTTTATACACACCAGCCTCATCAGTTACACTTCAAATCTCCTTGGGCAAAGAAGAAAACATCTCAGCAACTGAATCACCAACTGATCAAAAGCCATGATTCGATTATGCTAACTGAAACGTAACTGAACAGTTAATCATGAAGATAAAAAGTAGCCCTTTGATCAGATGCTCAACTAACCAGCACCGTTGGATTAAATCCACAGGGTCTTGCATTTATCCCATATGCCCACTGGCTGTGACCATGGGCCTAATCAAAATGCATTTCGCATTTTGCATTTCGACAATCCTGTGTCGAAGGGTCTCGATGCTCCAAGTTGCGATCCCCGAAATGGATCTTAGCTCCGCTAGCTCCTCTCTCTCACATTACCACTAGTGGTGACCACAGCCTATAGAAAAAGGCATTTTCACATTTCGCATTTCGGTAATCCAGAGATGAAGAGTCTTGACTCTTCATGTTGCGATCTCTGAAAAGGGGCTTAGCTCCACTAGATCCTTCCTCTAGCCTTTGACAATGTGACCTTGTCTATGACCATGGGCCAATCCTTATCGCGATTTCGCATATCGCAAGTTGGAAGGTTATAGGATTTCATTCCTTTGACTTTTCAGTCAGCGAGATGCCAATCGCTCGCCATGTGTCCTCTGTATCCAACGTTCCACAACATACCTCGATCCAAGGGTTCAAATCAACCCTTAATCTAACGACTCAGATCATTTCGGGATATCGCATATCGCAAATTCCCACACCATGTTCCGTTGACTCCTCCAATGTGCAAGTCAGTGAAATTCCAATTGCTTTCCACGTGTCCTATCACTCCAACGGTAAGGATTGTTATTGCGATTTTGCATATCGCGAGTTTGAGGGGTTAGAGAACCTATTTCCTTTGGATTTCCCGATCTGTGAAACTCCGAAACGAAACCTTTGTCGCTCTCTAATTGTTTTCCACGTGTCCTTCTTGGATCAACGGTCTTCCTGCTTTTGGGACTTTCTAAGCCCGCTTCATCTTGTACTTAAAGATCATGCTCCTTCTTCTGGATCTGACGATGGTCGGTCTTCACACTCAGATCTGACGCTTGAGATCTGTTCTCCTCTTCTGTGTGCTCCTCTAGTCTTAATTCGGATCAGACGGTCATCGGGAATTCTAAATGGGATCCAACGATCACTGTTGCTCCTCCTTCTGAGCTTACACTGTTGATCTTGCCATTCAATCATTGTCGATGTGTTGCTGATCGTGATTTTTTCCATCAATGAAAAACATGCATACTCTGCCTTTGTCTGAAAAACATGCCAACAATCTCCCCCTTTGGCATTGATGGCAACCCCTTGAAACCCCTTGAAGAACATCCAATTATACCATTGTAGCATCCTTAAAATTACCACACTTTCTCCCCCTTTGACATCAATGTTAAAGAAGAAACATGCTTCCCCTGAACTGTTGCAGTACATACTCCCCCTGTCAACTATGAGCAGCTTAGAAATAAAACAAATATTCAATAAGTACTCCCCCTGACTAGAGGAACATATTAGACGAAAGAAGTTATAACCCCCAACTTTTGACGAAGATATCCAAAAGGGGTCGCTGCTAACGGTTTAGTAAATATATCAACTATCTGTTCTGTGGAAGGAATATAATTCAACTGAACGACTCTGTTTGTAACTTGTTCTTTGAGAAAATGGTATTTTATTGGGATATGCTTAGTCTTGGAATGAAGAACATGATTCTTGGAGACACTAATGGCACTAGTGTTATCATAGTGAATTGTAATCGGATCAGTATAATTTACCTTCAAATCTGTAAGAGTTTGAATCATCCATAAAATCTAAGTGCAGCAAGTAGCAACTGCAATGTACTGTGCCTCTGTAGTTGATAAGGAAATAGATCCCTGCTTCTTACTAATCCATGCTACCAATGAGTCACCCAAGAAGAATGCACCTCCACTGGTGCTCTTTCTCTCATCCACACAATTTGCCCAATCTGCATCTAAATAAACAGTTAACTGAAAATTCTGATTTCTGGGATACCACAGACCATAAGTCATTGTTCCCTTCAAGTATTTGAATATCCTTGTGACAGCTACCAAATGACTTTGTTTAGCAGCAAATTGATAACAACCTACCATTCCAACAACTTGCATTATATCAGGACGAGATGCTGTGATGTACATAAGACTGCCTATCATAGAGCGATATGTCCTTTGATTAACATCAGGTGAAATATCATCTTTACTAAGCTTGCAACCAACCACCATAGGTGTACTAACAGGAGAGGAATCCTCCATCTAAAATTTCTTCAACATCTCTTTCAAATATTTTTCTTGAGAGACAAATATTCCTGCAGAACTCTGATTTACTTGTAAACCTAGAAAGTATGATAGTTCTCCTATCATGGACATCTCAAACTCTGTTTTCATAGATTTAGAAAACCACTGGACAAAAGGTTCATTAGTACAGCCAAAAATAATATCATCTACATAAACCAAAACAACTAGTAAATTATCACCTTCAGGC
>SNQJ01S0152946.1:0-11201 GCA_010110895.2 Picea sitchensis | reverse complement strand
CCCAGAATTACTCTGTGGTGGAGGATTTTTCACAAACCCCTTGTGCGATGTCTGCTTTGGAGGTCCTCCAAAGTTTCCCTGCTCATAGGAAAGGCTTGTTAACTGCTTTGGGCTCTACTGAGACTTGTAATCTGGGTACTATTATGTTAGATACAACCGACTTAAAACCTCGTTTGCCTTACCATGTAGTGTTTCAGATAGTAGTGGCTCATCCCACAAAAAATTTTACACCGAATATCTTTCGCATGGTGGTTGACAAGGGTGCCTCGACATGCGTTATGTTGTTAACATGTTGGAAGGCCATTGGCCAGCCTGCTTTGTCTCCATCACCTACTCTCCTCACTTCTTTCGACGAACGTTCTTTCTGATCGCATGGCATCGTTCCTTCTTTCCCTGTGCAGTTAGGAGGGAAGACCATGTGTGTCGAAGTAGAGGTAGTCGATGCTCCCCTTAACTATAATCTCTTGTTAGGATGGAGTTGGACTTATGCTATGCAAGCTATGGTTGCTACAGTTTTCTGAGTCTTGGTGTTTCCACACGAAGGCCGGATAGTGACCATCGATCAAATGTCCTTCTCCAGACCTGACCCAGCTTTGGGGGCATCCATGGTCCCAATGATAGATAATCCTCAACCAGGTGTCATTAATGTAGGAGTTGGTTTGTGCCCATCCTTGATGGGTACCTTCGATTAACCACCTCCTCATGATGACGTCAAATTTATATCTAATCACCATAAGGTTGAGATTTTTCAAGTTTCATCATTCCGCATGACTTTATTTGAGGATCCTTGGATTCTTCCTTCCCCATCAGCCATGATGGATGAGACAGGGCACTTAGGCATGTCCATTCGCTTGTCGGCTGTTGAAGTAGCGTATTATTTAGTCCAGGAAGCTTCAGCTAACCCTGATTCGACTCCTGCACAAGAGTTAGATCCACTTCTAGAGCATATTTGGGCTTAGGGTTCTCTCGCTAATGTCGATTCATTAGATTTAGTATTGCCTTCTGAAGAAATAGAAATCGAAGCAATGACTAGTTAGGACAAACCTTGGGAATATATTCATCACAGATCATATTTCCTCCCAAAGTTAAGCCGAATCAAAGCAGGAGATTTCACTGTGACTATGACTGGAGATAGGTCTTGTCATACTAATCCCTTAGCTACACACAAGATCTATGCTGAGGGTAATATGGCAACCATTGCTTTCGTCGGAGCATATAGCTCCCCTGAGGAGATGCCAGGCATTGACCCACAAAGAGTCTATCATGAGCTAACTTTGTTGTTTTTCAAGCTCGCTTTGAGATCTGAAAGCAACATCCGGCGAGACTGCATTTATGCTTTTCGATCTCGTCCAGATTAACTGAGAAAAGTAACCATTATGGAGTCTTCTTTAAGCTCTTTTCAGATTCCTTAAAGATGAAAAGATTGCCGAGTGACCTTGTTTCTTCACACTCGTTAAATTGGTCCAGAAGAGCATTCCTTAAATGGGTCTCCTTTTAAGCCCTTTTCAGACCCTCTAAAAACGAAAATATTGCCGAGCGATCTTGTGGCCTTTCACGCTCATTAAACCGAAATTTGAAGTCACGTATATTCGGCGGTAGTTTACCCCTTTTTTGGTCCGGACGGTCAACTGTACGAACAAAGGTATACTCTATAGAACTTCCGTTCTTTAGAAGAGTACTCTCAGGTATAATTTTATTCCTTTTTCGGGCCTGAGGGACTAAATTTACAAAAAAGAAACCCCCACGGAGTCCATAGTTAAGCTCTTTTCAGACTCCCTAAAATTCAAAAGATCGTCGAGTGACCTTATTCTTTCACACTCGTTAAATTGGTCCAGAAGAATCTTCTTGACGGAGTCCATAGTTATGCTTTTTTCAGACTCCTTAAAAGTGAAAAAATGGTCGAGTGATCTTGTCCTTGTCACACTCGTTAAAATGGTTTTGAATTGACGTCTAATCGGTGCTAGTTTACCCCTTTTTTCTAACCGACTAGACTATTGTCGAAAAAGGTACCCCAGGGGAGTCTCCTTTTATGATTTTTCAGATTCTCTAAATATGAAAAACCACCGAGCTTACCTTCTCTAGGCTCGTTAAACTTACATCAAAGGACTTTACCATTGTGTGTTCTATCAACCGCATTTGCATACCTTATCCACCAGCCTTGTGACAATTTGCTTCTACGTCTTAACACCTTTGGCCGCTGGAGGATTTTTCTCGAGTATCATTTTACTAGAACACCAGTCTTGTTTTTGTGCCTTGAGCTTGTATGCTTGCAGTACTCGTTCCTCCATTGTAACATAATATTCCTTCATTCTTTTTCAAAAATTATCAAAAAGAACAAAAAAATCAAATATACCCGAAAAAGAGGATGGGAAAAGTATTTTCTTTATTGGTAGCATAATGAGCCGCCCTTGGATAAAGCACATCTGTTTGTTTGATCATCAGACTATGGGATGTAGTACGACCTTAGGAAGATTTTCTCGCTATATAGAGTTGTGTCCTCCACCGTTTGGTTACTCTTCCAAACATATGGAGAGTTTGCGTTGCCTCCTGCTTCATAGACTTATGATTAACAAATATGTTGCCTGAGTCTTATCACTTGGTGTGCTGTTGTCCAAGGGAAGTTTGTCACTAAGCCTGAGTCATCCCCTCTGCAATATGTCTCTTGTCTGCATACCCGACCATCCTAAATGTCCAATCAAGTCCTTGTTTGAAATCACTGAAGCCTTCAGTCCGATCATCAAGATTATCAAGTCCATAACTGACGAGCCATCGAAGACCTCTGGGTAGCGCAGTCGTACACTCATATTACACTCCTACCCGAGTTTTATAAGATTTTGAAGTTGTTGCTCGATCTCTGAAGTACAGCCATCAGGCCAAATCAACTTCTGGAATATGGATACTCTATATGTATATCTTTCTGATTTCGAGATGTAGCTCCGCTGTGTATTATTCACGGCTAATCTTTATAGTCATTTGACATGGATCTACAGTGTATTTGATTGGTAGCCATTGTTCTATTTTATCCTGAGCATGGGTATGCTCGCCTCGGTGAGACATTTGTTATTTTGCAGACAACACCTCCTCGTTCCTGATCCTTGGGCTCACTCATTCAGCACATCAGAAAATATTGGTAAAAGATTGGTAATGTATTTCGTCCATCAGATGCTCGTCTGACCTCACACATTAGGGGGCATCTGTTATAACCCTAAATTGCACCACACATGCTTACCTGGCATCAGGCCAACTCATATCCCTTCTTTGCGAAAACTATGCTGAACAAAATCTTTGAAAATCCTCTTGTGTTAAGGCCCACGCGCCCTAACCTATTATTGCACGCGTGTGCACACTGACAGTCCCATTACAACCCACATGTACCTAACAAAGCACAAAAAAAGGAAAGTTGCCAACGGAACAAAAAGCTATGGGATAGTTAACTGAAACTTCCGGCCATGCATGTTCAAGGGTTCATCCAAAACCCTAGCTCCTTCTAGCCTATAAAAGAAGGGGTAGGGGTACCATTTGGAGGAGGAAGAATATAGCAAAGAAACTATCCCCATTTTCTAAATCCATTGTCCCAACCCTTTAGCCTTTCCTCATGTTAAAGGAGATTTAACACAAAACAGTTGGAGGACAAATGAAGAGGATCCCAGGATCAGGATCAAGGAGCGGTGGTTGGTCTCGACATTGATTGTAAGTTGATTCATTTTTCAAATAATAAAAGAACAATTTTCCCATCCCAATGCATGAGTTATCTATGAGTTGGTTAATTTATGCTTAATTTCTAACCCTCAAGTAGAAAAGTAGCGTGCATGCATCGTTGTTTGTTTTGATTGCAGGTTATCTTTGGAAGGAGCAACACTAGCAAGAGGACAAAGGCACAACAGAGGATCTACACCAAATGTCAGTAACAAGGTTAGTAGTCCCCTTCCATGCATGTATTGTGAAAGAGGGGTTTAAGTTTTGGGTGGTAGGTTAAAAAGTAATTTCTTTACGATCAAAATCTGCATGCAAGTCTGACCCTAGTTTGCTAGTCCGTAGGAAATTTTTTCCCAACAACAGAATTACGAGCCGTCAAAGACCTCTGGGTAGCACAATCATACACTCATATTACACTCCTACCCGAGTTTTAGAAGATTTTGAAGTTGTTGCTCGAGCTCTGAAGTACATCCATCAGGCCGAATCAACTTCTGGAAGATGGATACTCTATATGTATATCTTTCTGATTTCGAGATGTAGCTCCACTGTGTATTATTCGTGGCTACTCTTTATAGTCATTTGACATGGATCTACAGTGTATTTGATTGGTAGCCATGGTTCTATTTTATCCCGAGCATGGGTATACCCGCCTCGGTGAGACATTTTTTATTTTACAAATGACGCTTCCTTGTTCTCGATCCTTGGGCTCACTCATTCAACACATCATAAAATATTGGTAAAAGATTGGTAATGTATTTCGGCCATCAGATGCTCTTATGACCTCACACATTAGGGGGCATCTGTTATAATCCTAAATTGCACCACACATGCTTACCTGGAATCAGGCCAACTCATATCCCTTATTTGCCAAAACTATGCTGAACAAACTCTTTGAAACTCCTCTTGTGTTAAGGCCCACGTGCCCTAACCCATTACTGCACGCATGTACATGTTGGCAGTCCCACTACAACCCGTGTGTACTTAACAAAGCACAAAAAAGGAAAGTTGCCAATGAAACAAAAATCTATGGTTCAGTTAACTGAAACTCCCAGCCATGCATAGCCGAGGGTTCGTCCAAAACCCTAGCTCCTTCTAGCATATAAAAGAAGGGGTAGGGGTACCATTTGGAGGAGGAAGAATATAGCGAAGAAACTCTACCCATTTTCTGAATCCATTGTCCCAACCCTTTAGCCTTTCCTCATGCCAAAGGAGATTTAATGCAAAGAAGTTGGAGGAAAAACGAAGAGGAGCCCAGGATCAGGATCAAGGAGCGGTGGCCGGTCTCGACTTTGATTGTAAGTTGATTCGTTTTTCAAATAATAAAATAATACTTTTCCCATCCCAATGCATGAGTTATCTATGGTCTGGTTAATTTATGCTTAATTTCTAACCCTCAAGTAGAAAAGTAGCGTGCATGCATCGTTGTTTGTTTTGATTGCAGGTTATCTTTGGAAGGAGCAGTGCCAGCAAGAGGACAAAAGCACAACAGAGGATCTACACCAAACTTCAGTAACAAGGTTAGTAGTCCCCTTCCATGCATGTATTGTGAAAGAGGGGTTTAATTTTTGGGTGGTAGGTTAAAAAGTAATTACTTTACGGTCAAAATCTGCATGCAAGTCTGACCCTAGTTTGTTAGTCCGTAGGGTATTTTTTCCTAACAACACTTAGCTCTTGTAGCACTAGATGAGAATATTACCTAATTTTTTTACCATATATGCAATGTTCATAGAAATTGAAATCTAGTCTGTGATCATACCTTTACCATGCAATGCTCGAAGGCTCTTCTCTCCAATATGTCCCAAAATTTGATGCCATACAATTGTCTTTTCTCTAGAGTTAGTAGGGGTTATGTAACATACCCAGCCACACACAGGCCAGGCTATGCCACTTAATACAAATACAACACACCCAGCCACCCACAGGTGAGGCACGTTGCAGTCCAAGGACTCACTTCACAGTGACTTATCTCAATTCAAATCACTCCTAAGTTAAGGGACATAAAAACCACATGAAGAATAAAGATTCATGCCATAACATAAACTAAGCCATGCACAATCATAACCAACAAGCATGCATATTGATGTAGGAGCATCACAAGCAAGCACAAGTGGAGGAAAGTTGGATATGCACCAATGCGCATTTCGAAGACATTTTGAATTTTAAAAGATGAAACATTAATGTAATAGCTGGAAGGAAGTAATTTCCCTTAATTTTTTTGGGGATTGTAATGCAGATATTGAGCGTTTTCTCTCATCTGTCGGTTGTAGGAATTTAATGTAATGAATGTAACTTAGATGTAGGCTTTAATTCGATTAGATAGCTTGAGGTTGTAGGAGGGAAAACTCGAGAAATATCCCTCGTATGTATTGTATTGTATTGTATCATTATTCTCATAGTAGTTGGAAGTTGTAGAGCAAGAGATCATAGGAGAGAAGAGAAGAACAAAGATTGTAGAAGTTGTATGAGAAGACAATTTTTGCTATTGAATCCATGTAAAGAAGCACTTAAATTAATATAAGAATGCTTTGATCCAATTTCATGGTGTTGTTATGGTCACTATTTGCATCTATTGAATGGTATGTTTACAGTTTGTTTATATACTATGTTTGCATTTGTTTCAATGTTGTGTGTGTATCTGTGATTTCATGTTGAATAAGTCTGTGAGAGGGAGAGTGTAAGCTTCAATTGTTTCTCTTCCTGAGAATTCCTGCAAGGAGTGCAGTGATAGTCCACAAGGAGTGCGTTGACGATATTCTTAGTTCATCTCGAAAAAGCTCAGGAGGGATATCGCTGTTCTTATACCAGTAGAAGTGAAAGTATAGCATAGAGTCGTGCAAGGTGTGTGCAAGCCGATGGAAGTCTTAGAATTTTCCAACCCAAGTGAGTGGTCTAAGGATTTATGTCACAAGGAGTGTGTAGAGGTGGAAGACATCAGATAATTAGTGATTATCGTGAAGGTCACAATGATTGCATGCAAGAATTCCATAGAATCCTTGAGTTTGTAGAAAGAACCAAGATCAGAAGGGATAGAGACTTCGAAGAGTTCGAAGGAAGGATGAGGTTTGGAATCACCTCGCATAAATCAAGCTTAGGAGGAAAGACGCTGAGTTATTTGGCTAGGAACATCAAGAACTTGAACTGACGGTGGAAACTCTTGGAGGGAGAAACATCGATACCCATGGAACATTATACCCAGTGGAGTTGTAGGGAGAATAAAGGAAGCAATATTTCAACACTCGCAAGATCAGGAGGGATAGAATTCATTATATCCAAACGAGCGAGAGCCATTGATTTGTCTCTTTGAAATTTTGGCATTTCGGGAGTCGAAAGTGTAGAGGAGACAACTACCCAAAAGTCGCAATACGCGAAATCTTGACATAATCTAGACCATCATATCGTTGGAGGTTTGGGACCATTGATTTGTGGTGGAGAAATATCGTGATTTCAGCTATCAAGCGAAGGGAGAAAGATACATCGTAAATTCCCGATACGCAAAATCCTGACGCGCCAAAATTTGGGCCCTAGGTCGCAGCCGAGGGTCACATTAGTGAAGAGTTAAGGGAGGAGCTAGAGACCGTTAGCCCATTTTGGAATTTTGGGACTTGGAAGAGTCTTGGTGCCTTATAATGGAAGTCCTAGCATCGCGAAACATGATGCTCCCTTTTGGGGTTAAGCCCATGGTCACGTGGAGTGGAGGCTCGCGTCTAGTGCATGTTTGCATAGGCAGAGTGTAGAAAAGGACCCGTGGTTATACATGTTGAAGATTCTAGCTGGGAATCAAAGAGTCATTTTGGCTCAAAGGAAACTGAAGATCCATAGGCTGGGAGGTCAAGTAGACCCTGCTGAGGTGGGGGTCTGCATCACATATTCTAAATATTAAATTCAAAGATAAATAAATAAACAGTGGAATAAATCATACACAGCCAAATAACCATAATAGAGAGCACTTATATTTTCTGAAAATAAGACACCAACTGGTTGTAGACCAAGGATGTTCCACCCAACTGTAGACACTATTGTTCCAAGTCTCAGTAGAAGTGTCACCCTCAAGCTAGGGCTATGAGTCCACAAGGATGTATTCTAGGGTGTCACTCAGCTTCCCAAGCTAGTCAGGCTTCAGGCTATCATAGGCCTTTCAACACTCATAACAATCCAAAGTACACCAACTCTCTTCTACCTAGTCTGCATAACCCAAGAGAATTGACCCCCTTCTTTGCCACGTAGTCCCTCAGGCTATCCATCTCTTCCAGGGCTCCAATGCTTTTGATCAAGAATATTCCTGTTGGGACTCTCATGACTCATAGTTGTAAGTTGAATGAAACATGGGCCAAGGCATCACAAACTTGCAGGAACCAACTCTTGTTTGGAATACACCAATAGTCTATAGATCCAATGCCTATGGATTTTATGAGCAATTTGGTTTCCTTCCCCAAGAAGATCTCAAATCAGATGGGATGAGTAGGTGAAGGGATGAGTGGAGAAAATAAAAGAAATGAAAGGTGAGCATGATGGACAATGAATGAGAGAGTGTGAAGGAACCAACAAATCCCCAACAACAAAAACCAACACCCACCACAGACCAAGGATGGGTTTATGTACTTCTTAGAATTAAGGAACCCCATAGTCTTCCCCCAAGAAGTTCATGTAACTGTTATTCTCCACTAAAACCAGAAATGGGTAAATAAAACATAAAATAAGTACTCAACCCCTCAAGCCCCCTCTCTTGTGGAATCATAACCCCCTATAACTCTTTTCCTTATTCGTCTAGCATCCAACTATGTGTTTTATATTAATAATGATCAAACATTACATTTATTAGGCACATTGGCCTCTTAATAATTATTTAGGCACTCTGGGCTTTCATAACTTAACAAAATACAATATTTAATACAGGGTTCAAATCCGGGGTATTACATTTCCGTCCCCCTTATTTTGGCACTGTCGTCGGTGCATATACAAAACATGAATCAAAATTTCAAAATTTAGTCAAAAATTTGTGGGTTCTCTGCCTGCATGGAATTTTCATTCTCCCAAGTAGCATCCTTAGGACCGTCGTAGGTCCACTAGGATTTTACCATCTCTATGAGTCGGTTCCAGATCATTTTGACTTTTTAGTCCACTACTTGCATCGGCTGGACCTGAAATCCTTCCTCTACCTCTACCTGAACTAGATGCCAATCAATAACATGGTTAGGATCATGTACATATTTTTTCAGCAAAGACATGAAACACATTATGCACATTCATGGAAGCAGGCAATGCAAGCATGTATTCAACTGACCCTATTATGTCCAATATCTCAAATGGACCACAGAATATGGCTGCCAGCTTTGTAAAACTACCCAATTTCAAAGACATCTTCTTGAGCTTCACTTTTAAAATCACATGCTCCCCCACTTTAAATTCTCTAGTTGTCATGTTCTTATCTGCATAAACTTTCTGTCTATCTTGAGATACCTTTAAGTTCTGCTTAATTCTAACCATTTGGTCTTCCATATCCTTGAGAAATTATGGCCCAAGTACCACTCTGTCTTTTGGGTTGTCCCAACTCACTGGAGTATTGCATTTCCTTCCATACAATGCTTCAAATGGGCTCATTTTCAATGAAGCTTGATACCCATTATTATAGGCAAACTCAACCAAGTGTAAGTACTCTTCCCACTTAGATGGCTTATCCATCACATACATCCTCAACATGTCTTCAATTACTTGGTTGACTATCTCTATCTTCCCATCTGACTGTGGATGGTATGTTGTGTTAAAGTTCAGATTTGTGCCAAATCCTTTAAACAATCCCCTCCAGAAAGTTGAAGTAAAATTTGTATCTCTATCTGAGACATTTTCCTTAGGTATCCCATGCAACCTAGCAATCTCTTTCATGTAAATTTCTGCAATATCAATTGTTGTATGAGTTGAATTGGTAATGGTTCTAGAAAACCCATTGGGTGCCTATGCTCACCACTCACTCTCTAACATTCCATACATCTGGCAATGTAATCAGCAACATCATTTTTCATTCCTGACAAAAATAATTGGCTTCTTACTGCTGCAATTGTTTTCTGGTAACCAGGATGTCCAGCATATGGAACATTATGCATTTCTTTTAATACCAAATTCTTGAGTTCTTGAGAACTAGGAACATAAATTCTATTTTTATGCATAAGTAATCCATCTTCCTTCATCTCATACTCTTTCATTTTCTATTGTACATCTTCTTGATGTAAGCTTTCCTTTACTTGTAGGTAATGTTGATCTATAACAATAGCGTCTAAAATTCTTCTCTTCAAGTCTGACCAATGCATACTGACAGTTTTAGCATGCATGCGATGTACTCTTCTACTAAGTGCATCAACAACTTTATTTTTTTTCCCTTTGATATGCTTGATTTCAAAGTTGTATTCACTTAAAAATTTCAGCCATCTTGTTTGTCTGGCATTCAAAGTTGGTTGTTCAAAAAGATACTTCGAACCACTGTGGTCCATTCTTAATTCAAATCTCTTTCCCATGAGATAATTCCTCCACATCTTCAATGCATGAAAAATGGAAGCAATATTCAATTCATGTGTGACATATTTCATCTCATGTTCTTTAAGCTTTCTGGACTCATAACAAATGACATGTCCATTTTGAGTGAGGAATCCACCAACTCCTTCCATGCATGCATCTATACATACCACAAACCTTTCATTTGGGTTAGCAATATTTACAATAGGCACACTAGTAAGTAATTCCTTCAACAAATTAAAGTTCTCTTCACACTCAGATGTCCATTCAAATTTAATTCCCTTCTTTTGCAGAGAAGTGATGGGATGAGCAATCTTAGAGAACCCTACTATAAACCTTTTGTAGTAACCAAATAATCCCATAAAAGATCTGACTTCTGAAACATTCCTGGGTATTGGCCATCCTCTAATGGATTTAATCTTCTTTGGATCTACTTCTATACATTGATTTGAAATAATGTGTCCCAAGTAATGGATCTGTTCTTGGTAAAAATAACTTACTCAAATTGGCATACAACTGATTTTCTCTCAACACTTGCAATACCAGTCTTAGGTGATGTTCATGTTATTCTTCTAACTTAGAATAGACAAGTATATCGTCCAGGAATACTATGGAAAACTTATCCAAATAATTTATGAATATGCCATTCATTAAGCACATAAATACAGCGGGTGCATTAGATAGTCCAAATGGCACCACTACAAATTCATAATTCCCATACCTGGTTCTAAAGGTTGTCTTATTGATGTCTTCTTCCTTGATTCTTACATGATGGTATCTCGATCTCAAGTCTATATTTGAAAATATATTTTCCCCTCTTAGCTAATCAAAGAGGTCATAAATTATGGGTAGAGGGTACTTGTTATTCAGAGTGGATTTATTCAGCTATCGAAAATCAATACACAGTCTCAAAGTTCCATCCTTCTTTTTGACAAAGAGTATTGGTGCTCCCCAAGGTGAGACATTTGGACATATGTACCCTTTATTCAACAATTCTTCCA
>SNQJ01S0152945.1:9677-22842 GCA_010110895.2 Picea sitchensis | reverse complement strand
GAATTGAGTTATCCCATTGATCCATCTTTACAAAATACAAAAACATTTATTTCTTAAGTTACCAAGCACTTTTGGTCTGCAACCACAAAGGGTTTCTTGGAGTGATAACACCTGGTATATGGTTGTACATCAAGCGTTGAGGACAACACTTTCATAAGGGGGATGGAATGTAAGGTAGTTAGAGAGGTAGTGGGGGTCAATGTAAGGTGGACTAGGCCCAATATATTATTAAATAAGGCCCACTATGGTAGTTAGATATAATAAATGTAAGAGGAATTCTTAGAAGGTTCTACTTCTAGAAGATTCCTCCTCTAGAATGTTCTTAGGTGATGGTAGCACTATATAAAAGGGGTTCAAGCAATGTAATGAGACATGAAGAGAAGTATTGTATTTGGAGCGGTAGCTCAATAGGAGGATGCCCCCTCGAAGAGGGAAGTGAACATGAGAGGATCCCTTCCATAATATGATCCATTGTATGGTGTTGCCCTACCTCAAGGGTTTGATATAATAAAGTTGTGATTTTCTATATTGTTCTTCTATATCTGTTGTGGTGTTTTGTATTCAAGGAGAAATCTCTACGGTGCAGGGTATATGAATACCAGTTACCTCAAAAATCATAGTAGAGGTCACATGCCTCTCTAACACAAGCATTCAATGGAAAGGGAAATACACGAAGTTGAGGGAAGCCGTGGAATATTTCATAGAATCGGGGGAAGAATTGGACAAAAAAGGCAAGGGACTTAATCCCTGTACCCTCAGTGAACCGTGGAAGGAATTGGCGGGGATAGTTCAGCGCTACATCACCTGCAATGGATGGTACGATGTAATTTGGCCACGCCATCTTAAATTGTTGGCAGCCTTGAAGCAACGGTTAGTACTTAACCTTCCTTTCTTCCTATATACTGTATTACATGAAGTCTCTTTAAGGGCACAAAAGTCCAAAGATCCTGTTACTGTTATTAGCCACCACAAACTAGTTAAATTGATAGTGGATAAAGCACCGAGTCAAACTTAGTTGACTTGGGAAACTTTGATTGAGGTCAATAGACCTCCACAACTGGAGAAGGCAACCACCCTCCAAACATAAATTCCACCACCTAAAATCGAATTTAAAACAAAACCTGCTCAAATCATTGAGGCCAGTAGACCCCCACAACTGGAGCAGGCGACTACCACCCAAAGAGAAACTCCATTGCCCCAAACTAAAGTTGAAGTAGACCCTGCTCAAATTACTGAGGCCCAGACCTCACACAAATAAGCAGTAACAAAAATAAAGAAGAGAACAATGGTTTGTCTTAGATTCCCCCCTAGGACAAGGAAAAGAAGAAAACAAATTCAGGAAACAACAGAAGAAGTTCAGGATGCAACAAAGCACCCTGAAGAACTTCATAATGTCATGGAACAACCTTTACAGGAAAATGTTCAAGCAATTGAGCAAGCAGAGCAGACAACACAAAAGGATAATCAGGGAGACACCCAACCTGTAGAAAAGCACCTGACAAAACACTTTTTTAAGAGTTATGAGATAGAAATGGCTCAGGTTTTGGGGAACCTAGGAACCTCAACTGACAAGGGTAAAAATAATCTGGAAAAAGACCTAGAACTAGGCTCCTCTTCAAAACTTGGTGAAGACTTTCCTGACACTAAAATGTCCTTTCCAGATGATACAACACAAGAGGAATTTATTTTTTAACAAGATACCCTCTTGGAAAACCAGAGCACTTGGAAGAAACAGAGGGACAACCATCTACTGAACAGAATGAAGAAGACCTTGAGATCCCCCATAGACATAAATCAGCCAAAATCCAGAAACAAATTAGGAAATTAAAGAAAGAAAACAAATTACTGAAGAAGAAGGCTAAGAGGGCTGTGATATTAAAGAAGAAGGTGGGAAAGCTCAAGGAGATTATCAAGGAATTGAGGAAATAGTTGGAACTAGAAGACAAGATCCATAGGAGAAAGAAAAAAAAAAAGGGCAGAATGCAAGGAAGAAACCCTCTTCCTAAGAAATCAGCTAGTACAACTTCTATAGGAATACAGACAAATCCCGAGGAATTAATGGCAGAAGAAGCAACAGTTCAGGATGAAGATGTAATTCCTGTAGAAACACAAGAGATGGCTGATACTGAGATACAAACAGATACTCTGATTTTAGAGGAAACAACTCAACTTTTTGAGCAAAATGCTACTATTAGGAGACTGGAAGAAGAACTACTAAGTCTCAACAAACCCTAACTCAAAACAGAGGCAAATTACTGACGATAACAAGGAAATTTCAAGAACAAAGTATTATCATGAATAGACTGGAGGTAGAGCTTGCACAGACCCAACAAGCATTAATTCGCTCCAGAGAAGAAATGAATGAATATCAAACATCCCAGTCTCGGGCACAGGGTGCCATCATTCATGAGATGAAAGAAGAATTGGGACAAGCCCAACAAGCATTGATTCAATTCAGGAAGGAGATGAGTGTTATGGAAGAACATTAAACATCTCAATATCAGGCACAAAGTGTCATCATTGATAGACTAAAAGAAGAACTTACACAAGCACAACAAGCATTGGTCCAACACCAACATGAAATGGTAACTAGAACTGAATATCAAAGGGTTGTTAAATAATTGAAGGATATGACAACAATAGAGGGTGAGACTTATGTTGTGCTTACTAGAGCCCAAGAGAAGACCAAAAAGGTGAAAACCCAATTGGAAGAAGATTTGGAGCAAATAAAACATATCTGTGATGTCTATTATGATGCCATCAATTGTAGAGTCCTTGCCACTAATTATGTTTTATTCTTGCTGGAACGGTATCTATTGTTGAGTGTAAAGGCCATCAGAGTAGGTAAACCCATTTCATTTACCACTGTTCTAGAATTTATTTCATGTTTCAGAGATAAGGAAGAGAAGGTACAATACCTTCTGTGTGAATTATATGTCCATAATATCATTTTGGATGAAGTTAGAGGAGACAACCCTGGCCTCTTCATAGGGGACATTCAATTTCATGCATTCCTGTCCTTTACTAGGAACCAGGTCAGATGGGGTAAGGCTCACAAAATGTTCATGAACAGAGAAAATGGTTTAGATCTTTAGATTAGAGGAGAGCCCCCAAAATCCTTCCCAGCCATCATGCGACACAAGACCTTCATGAAAAGGGAAGGGGTTGTGGACTCATTGGCTCCTATCCATTTACATGTCATCTGCTCAGGTCTCACATATTTTGGAGAATTCAAGGAAGAAACTCTTCCTGCTTCCTAGCTAAGATGGGATGTATCCTCTGATGAGGTTAAAAGTAGAGAGCCCTTTGGATATAGAAGTTTCTCTGCAGCAACCTTCAGAGTAGAAATATATGCTAGACTACTCCAGGAGGAAGGACCTGCTTGGATGGGATGCAGGTATAAACTCCCTCTCCTCTGGTTTCCTCCAGAAGTTTACCAGAATGATTTTCAAATTAATAAAAAGAGACAGGAAACCGCTTTTGACGAAATCAAAAGAAACCATGGTTTCAGGAGACCTGGTGAACCTACCTTTCCTCCCTACAATATAACTGGTTTACAAGAAAGAATCTAGCTTGCATGAGGACATGCAAGAAGGTAAGATGGGGGGTATGTTGGGTTATGAAAAAGGTATAAATATGTTCCTTTTCCCATAGTTCATGATATGATTTTGATTGATTCTTTAGATAGTTAGGGATAGATAGGAAATAATATGATTAATATTTCTCTTAGGGTTGTTATTAAATTTTTACTAAATAGATTCTAATTTATGATTGGAATGGTTTGATTTTGTTACAGAATTGGATAAATAATTGCCAAAGATAACCAAAGAGATTTTGGCTATGCGCAAGCTATTGAAGGTTGAAGACTTTTTAGGCACAAAGCAATTTGAAGATAATACATTTTCTATATTGTAATTTTATAATAGTAAATCAATCCTGAGGATCTTTTGATCCTCAGGATAGCTTGATTTACCCAAACTATTGTAATATATAAGAGGATAATAGATCCAAAAAAACAGAGAAAAAAATGCATTCAAGTAATTAGATTCAGAACTGTTTTGTGCAAGCATTTTTTGTAAATGTTTTACCAACCATGGAATCAATGAAAGTTTTGAGTGTTTTTATCATTTCCGTGCTCTGAGTTTCTCATAGCAGTACTTCTGAAGACCGAGGGCCCAGTTCGAAGGAGTTACTGTCTCGTTCTGTAATTGTATCAGTTCAAAGTTTGATTTCCATTTTATGATTCAGATCTCTTTTACAATAGCCAAGGATAAATGCACAAGTGTGTTAATGATTTTATGATTGATTGCGTATAGAATACATACATTTTGATTAGTTATCAATGATTGCTGTTATGATTTCCATTTTTGAAGTTATTGCTTGATAGTTCCTCACATTTTCATCCACGTTGTTCCTTTTCCTTAGATTTACGATTGTTGTTCCTTTCGGTTAAATTTACAATAGTTGTTCCTTTCGGTTACAGCTACAATAGTTGTTCCTTTCAGCAAAGCTACATTAGTTGTCCCTTCCAATTAGATTATAATTGTTGTTTCTTTCCGTAGATAGAGTAATTTGTCATTTCCTTTTCAGTAATCAGAATTCATAATTGATAGTTAATTTTGCAAGTCCTTAGTTAGATTCAATTATTGCTTTCTAGTTAAGTGAATTCAATAGATTAATTAGTTCCTTTCCATTTCACAGCATCTTAGTAATCAGATTTCCATTCCAGTTAGTTCTTAGAATCTTTGGTGAACGTTTGAGGAACTTGCTTGTTGATAAACTCAGATTTGGTTTTGCTACACGATTTTAGGCTACCTGCATAAACTTTGCCAATATTCTTGAGATAAAAGACGAATCTCCGGGTTGATAAATTAATGTTAAACTAAGGTTGTTTTTAAGACATCTTTAGACACCAATAGTGAGGTAGATCACAAATCATGGTTGTATAAGTTTACTAAGTTTACCGACTATGACTCCTCTTTTCTACTTAAACATGCTAATGAGAGTAGTAGAGTATGGCATGAGGGATTTGGTCATTTAAACTTTAGGTACATGAAACGACTTTCCAAGCAAGGAATGGTCAAAGGCTTGCCAGACATTCAATTTTCTGAAGGGGTTTGCAAAGGATGCATTCTTGGCAAGCATCCTGAAGAGAAATTTGAAAAGGGGAAGGCAAGGAGAGCCTCCTCTTCCTTGGAGCTTGTTCACAATGATCTCATGGGTCCATTTCCACATCCATCCATCAACAAAACAAGGTACAATCTTACATTTATTGATGATTACTCATGATATACTTGGGTTTATTTTCTGAGACAAAAGTTTGAAGTTTTTGAGCATCTCAAAGAATTCGAAGCTTTAGTAGAGACATAAACTGAGAAGAAAATCAAAATCCTTCGTATAGACAATGGGGGGGAGTATATCAACAAAGATGTTCAGAATATTTGTTGTGAGCTGGTATCCAGTTGCAACACACAGTTCCATACACTCAACATCAGAATGTAGTTGCTGAAAGGAAGAACATGTCTCTCAAGGAGATGACCAGTTGCATGTTGCATGCAAGATCACTTCCTTCCAAGATTTGCGCTGAGGCACTAAACTGTGTTGCTTACATACAGAACAAAGTGCCTCACAGATATGTTGAGGATAGGACACCTTTTGAGGCTTGGACATGTGACAATCCAAATGTCACACACTTCCGCATATTTGGATCTAGAGCATGGGCCCATATTCCTTCTGAAAAGAGTAAAGCCTTAGATCCATAGAGCACACCTTACATCTTTGTGGGATATCCAGATGATGTGAAGGGGTACAGATTGATTGATCCCTCTACAGACTGACTCATCATTGAGCGCACTATTCAGTTTGAGGAGAGTTCTTTACATGCACCTCCAATGCAACATGCAAAGACTCTTATGCTTCCATCACTTCCAGACATTAGAGATGATGATTCCACACACTCACATGCTACATATTCAGACACAGATTCAGAGGATTATGTACATGTAGATGAGAAGGTAGTACAACCAAATGAAGAGCCAATGTTAGAGCTTCAGCAAATGCCCAAGTGGGCATAGTCCACACTTCAAGAAATAGGAAACCTTGCAAGGGATCCATTGGATTCGAGGAGGACTCAATCTCATCCCGTGGATCCTTCTCATGTACTTTCAGCTTCTGAACCAACGATTCCCATGCATTGATATATGGTTCAATATTATGATCCACATACCTATAGTGAGGCTATTGGAAATCCACTATGGCAAGCAGCTATGCAGGAGGAGCATGACTCTCTCCTAGAGAATCAGAATTGGGATTTGGTTCCACTTCCACCAGGGAGGAAACTTGTCAGATGAAAATGGGTCTATAGGACCAAGAGAGCAACAAATGGTCAGGTGAGAAGGTACAAGGCCATATTAGTTGCAAAAGGATTTCAACAGATTCATGGGATAGATTATGATGATACCTTTGCTCCTATAGCAAATATGGACTCCATTCGCTTGGATCTAGCCATTGAAACAACCAAAGGATGGGAAGTTCACTAGATGGATGTGAAGAATTATTTTCTTCATGGTGACCTTTCAGAAGAGATCTACATGGAGCAACCGCAGGAGTTCATTCAGAACTCATATTTAGTATGCAGACTAAAGAAGTCTCTCTATGGCTTCAAGAAGGCACCTAGAGCATGGTATGCAAATATGGATTCTTACTTGCTTTCACACGATTTTGTTATATGTAAATATGATTCCAATGTTTACATGTTGAGGACTACTAACTCTGTGATGATTTTAGTACTCTCTGTTGATGATCTTTTGATCACTGGTAGCTCTACTTCAACCATTTCTTTGGTCAAAGATATTTTGCATGGTAGGTTCTCTATGATTGACATGGGTCCACTACATTTATTTCTTGGTCTTGAGATTAGTTAGGAGGCTTCTGGCATCAAAATTTCTCAGGCTAAGTATGTCAGGGATCTTCTAGATAGATTCCACATGACAGACTGTAAGTCTGCACCTACACCCTTCTTATCTAGGATCAGACTTGAGGATGGTGGGGATACACCATTAGTGGACAACACTTTGTATCAACAATTGGTGGGGATTCTTCTATATCTCACCCACACCCATCTAGATATCTCATATGCGGTGGGAGAAATTTCCAGATACATGCAAAAACCCCATGATCTGCACTGGAAGGATTCCAAGCACATCCTCATATATGTTTAGGGCACCATGAGTTATGGGATTCACTATGCAGTTGGTTGTGCATTAGATCTCATAGGATTCACAGATTCATATTGGGTTGGTGATAGTATGGATTGCAAGTCCACATCTCGATACACTCTCAGTTTGGGGTCAAGCCCAATTTGTTGGTCAAGTAAGAAGCAATAAACCATTGCTTTATCTTCCGTAGAGGTCGAGTACATAGGAGTAGTCAAGTGCATCATTGAAACACTTTGGCTTCAACACTTCCTTACCTAGCTTGGTATCTAGTTTCATTGTCCGACTATCATATGGTGTGACAATCAGAGTATGCTGAGATTTTGTGGAGATCCAGTACAACAAAAACAAACAAAACACATTGAGGTCCACATGCATTTCATCAGAGATTTAGTACATGCCATAATCATTGATTTGTAGTTCTGTCCTTCCTTTGGACAGACTCCTGACATATTCACCAAGACCTTCACTGAGAAAAAGTTTCAGACTTTGCAGGATCGTCTTGCAGTGAAGAACACCGTTTCCTAGCAACTGCCTTTTCTTATTTTGATACATTGTCTTTTGAGAGGGGGTTTTGTTCCCACGTGGTTTTCCCTCTTTCCTCACTTTTATTCAGTTTTCATTAGTTGCATTGTACATGAGTACCTAATATGGCCTAATAGTCGAGACTCATTTTTTACTTTATAGTGATGTTCAGGGGGGGTGTTGGAGAAATTTCTATTTTTGACACACTACTTCAATGGGAGTTAACTAATTAGTTTTATTTTAGAATTTCTAATATTAGAACATCACTATTATGCATGCATTCCTAATTATGGGATTTCATTTCCTATATGAGTGAATATCACTCACTCATTGAAAAGATCATAATATACATTGATTCTCATTCTTCATATTGTATCTCTCTTCCTTTTCTTGATAAGCTTTGTTTGTGTATGATTTAGCTAGGTCTCCTGTGCAGGTTTCCATGAAACACTGACACAAACCCCCAATATCTATTCGCGCCAACGGACTCACCACATGTGTTGGCCACTTAGGCGTAGTTGGTGCTTGTGCAAACACATGGATAAATTTTGTTTTAAAATTGAATGGTGGAGTGGTTAGGGCTAAGCCCTGATCGGTGGGGGCCAACGCAGTGCCACATGGCACCCCATGTGACTAGAGCTAGACACCAAGAGTGGAGGTGGGGATGCATAGAGAATAAGAACTAGGCCCCATGGCCATGCATATGACCACGTGCCAAGGATTAAGGGGCTTAACATCTAGTGCCCAACCTATACACACATGGACCTTCCCCATATGGCCAGGAGCTCGGGTAAAGGGGGATGCACCCTGATTTTTTCCAAATATGGGTTTGAAACTATATATTATGGTTTTTATTGATTTTTTTGTTGATATTATGCTGATTTTGGAAGATTTTGCCCATTTTTGGAGGATCTTGAGCCCTTTTTGAGGCCAGATCTTGGGAGGAAGTTGGGAGGAGGATACCAAATCAATATATATATAAACTAGGGGTTCTTAGCAGCATTAGAGAGGTTCAAAATTGCAGAATGATGATGATTTTATGAATCTTGAAGCCATTTTTATGCAGGGAATCCATTGAGGAAGCGAACTTTGCGGGCCAATTACTGGAGCTATCCTCAACCTTTTTCAATGACGTCAGTTGTGTTGGATTCTTGAGGTCAAGAAGAACACAACCATACCATTTTGTAATCCTTTTAACACTTTTCAGATGTACTTTTGAAGCATTGACAAGAAATAAGAAAGCCTCACCCACTGAGACAAAGGCTCGGAGATGTAGACAATCTTGTCGAACTCCATTAACAAATTTACTGTTATGGTTTGCTATTCTTTGTGCTTATATTATGATCTACATTTCCTTATGATGACTACTATAATATCTCATTAAGTTCTTCTTCTTTCATTAATTCCTAATTGGTAAGTAAACACATGCTTAAAACTTAGCCAAGTCTTTAAAGATCAATTTCGGATCAAGTGGTATCAGAGCAGGTTGACGGTTGGTTTTTGAGTTTGCATGATTACCAGGGAAAATATGAGTCGTGGTGAATTCGAACTTGTAGAAGGGGATCCTGAGATTGGATTAAGAAAGAGAAATTCTCAAACTAAGTAGATGGCATCAGAAGAAGGCATGTCTCAGAATGAGATTGAGTTGCAAAATACCTTATTATCCATGTATGATATGGTGAAGGTCTTATATGAGGATTACTTGGAACGGAAGAGGCCTTTCCGAGGGGAATCTCCAAAACAAGACAAAAGTGAAGAAGGAGAGGATCCTCCTAAAACTCCTCCTTCACCTCCTTCTTCTCCATAATCTTCTTCTTCTTCAAGTACAAGTTCAAAATCCACCGCAAGAAAACATTCCCATAAACATAAACATGATATGCCTTTACTTAAGATTGATGTGAAATTTGAATTTCCCATGTATAATGGTGAAGTCAATGTTGAGAGGCTTGATAACTGGGTCAGATAGATGAAAGTTTATTGCAGTGTGCAACAAATCAAGGATGAGGCAACTCAAATCAAGTTGGCATCGCTTTGTCTTCACGACACTCATCTGGTGGCAGAGTAAGTTGCAAAATGACACACAACAAGTTGGTAATGTATTTCCATCATTGCAATATTTTGTTTTTGCACTTAGAAAACAATTTTATGCTTTGGGTTATAAGGAGAAGGATTTAATTGAATGGAAAAGTCTTAAACTAAGAAAAGTAAAAACAGTGCAAGAATACATAGATGAATTTCATAACATGACATTAATGTTAAATATTCCATTACATACCCAAGAAAATATTATGAAGTATATAGGAGGTTTACCTGCACATATTCGTAACATTGTATTTATGTTTGGACCTACTAATCTTGATGAGGTTTATGTTCAAGGAACATACATTGAAGCGTAGAAAACAAGAGTTGGTGTATTAGGGAAATCATCTTCAAGGAAAGAGGACAAATGGAAGGGGAGTGGAAAGAAAGAAAATTCAGTGAGAAGAAAGGAAGAGAAGCTCTCTTGCAAGCATTGGAAGAAAGAAGGGCATGATGATGACCATCGCTGACAATTGCATCCAGAGAAGAGACCAAAGTGGTTCAAATAAAGGAAAGGGAGGCAAACAATTTCAATAACAACAAGGCCAATAGAGTTGGGATATGATTAAGATGATGAGACTAAAATCACAGCAGTTGGTTTGATAGGTAAAATTGGTGATGAATATGATTCTAGAAGTAAGTTATTTCACATAAGGATGATAATGAGACATAGTAAGATCGATACATTGATAGATAGTGGATCTCAATCTAAATTTATTTAAGAGGAAGTGGTTAAACAATTGGGATTAAACACTAAGATGCATCATAAACCATACTCACTTAAATGGATAAGCAACAATCATAAATTGCACATAACAAAGCAATGCACTTTAAAGTTTGCAATTTCATCTAAGTTTGTGGATGAGGTAATGTGTGATGTGGTGCCACTCAATTAATGTGGAATGGTCTTAGGTAGCCCTTATTTGTATGATTGCAAAGCAATATTCTATAAGGAACATAATCAATATCACTTAACTAAAGAAGGAAATTAATATGTTGTACATGCTTATCACATAAAAGTAAATCAATCTCTTCAAAAAATGTAACAATTAAGGAAGGCAACTTATGCAAGCAACATAACTATAATTGTGCCAAGTAAAGCAATTTATATTAAGCATGAACATGATATGGTTGTAGAATGGAAGTTCAATCATACTTTGCTTGAAGATAAGCTAATGTCATGCAAGCACTTCAAGCATATTAGCTCATTTGCAATCATATTTATGATGTTATAACTGCTAATGTTTTCAACATGGATGGTAGTGGCTTCAGTGAGATGTAAAAGAGTACAAGTGGCTAACAATATGTTGTCAGTTGTCATATTTTTTTTGCAATTTATTATGATGCGACGAGTGCACAGGATAGAGTTTAAAGACAAAGGTCAAGTGGGGTGGCCTATCCCGCACTTGATGACTGGTTAATACCCTTTTGGAGGAACACAAGGTCTTAGTGGGGAGGCATGATCCAAAAAGGATATAGGAAGGACTACAAATATAATTTCTTGGAATCATATGAAACTAGTTCCATTGCATTTGGCTCATCACGTTGATTTCAGCCACATAATTGTTTTTGGAAATGGACACTGTATGCTAAAGATATCACGTTATGATTGATTTCCCAAACATGAAAAAAGTCAAACTGGTCAAAGTCAACAGGTCATATTGCTAATGTCAACAGTACGATAGGTGAGGTTAGCATGACATCATGATGATGTTAGTAGGACATGTGGTAGAATGAGGAGGCGACATGTGTCACTCAGTTTTGGCATATTCAAACTGAGTTGGACCAATACATAATTGACACATGGCATTGTATGAATGACACGTGGCAGTCCATACGTGATGTGGCCCAATGATAGGATGACACATGGCAGTACAAATGATAGGTAGTTGTACATATGGTGATGTGGCAGGGTGACTGGACTGTACAGATGCTGATGTGGCAGGTGACTTGGAAGTACAGATGTTGACATGGACGACACGTGGCTATACGACGGTGACATGGAAGATGATTGTATGCTGACCGTATCATACAGATGAATCACATGGTGACACATGGACCAATCAAAGGATGCCACATGGCACCTCATATTTTTCCAATATTGATTGGGTAAAACATATTTTTTTTTTCCTCCGTGAGATTCAAACTGCTAACCTCTATTCGTGCCAATGGACTCAACACATGTGCTGGCCACTTAGGCATAGTTGGTGCTTGAGAAAACACATGGCCGAATTTTATTTTTAAATTGAATGGTGGCATGATTAGGCTAAGCCCCGGTCGACGGGGGCCAGCACAGGGCCACATGGCACCCCACACGAACAGAGCTAGACACTAGGAGTGGAGGTGGGAGTGTGTGGAGAATAATAACCATACCATATGGCCATGCCTAAGACCAAGTGCCAAGGATTAAGGGGCTTAACAACTAGCACCCAACCTATAGCCACATGGAACTTCCCCATATGGCTAGGATCTTGAGTAAAGGGGGGTGTGTTGGCGCAAGTTTGATCAGACTAGGGTCCTTCTCAGGTTACCAAAAAAAGGTACCAAGTAGTCTAGAGTGGTGGCATTTTCATCTCCTATGAAGAGAAGAAGTCTCACCCAAAGCGTTGTTGAGACAAATAGATAGGGAAGGGCAAGAAAAAAACTTAGGAGGATTCACAAAACCTTCAAGATTCATCATGATCTTGCGTAAGAAATCTAACTACCAAACATATATGAACTCATGTTTGCAAGAACTGAACCTACTTATGTTGCGGAAAAGCAATTAAACACAGAGACATCATGTGGAACTTATAATCCATAAAGAAGTACTGTAATGCATGAGTAAAACACAAGAAAGACACAACATATTTTGAAAATTTGGATCCTTCTTCATATTATATTCATATCTTTCTTCATTTACAAACTCAGAGACACATAATAGTGCTCTATTACAGACTCCTAGCTCTCGATTCATGTCCCAGAGCTCTAACTCTCAAAATGGTGTACAACTTACATTACAGAATCATAACTCGATTTAACCCAACTGACAACACTAACAACAACAAAAAAAACCCTTTTTACAATCATATTCAACCCTATATATAAGCTAGGTTGTGTCTTCTGTCTTTACTTGCATGATTTCTTGTTCTGTTGCAACCGCTTTTGCTTTGCTGGTGTTGTGCTGTCATTTTTGTAACTGATCTCTATTTCTTTTCCTTTCTCTGTTGTCCTGCTTATTCTGAAGCTTGTGCAACTCGCACTAGACCAAAACTTGCACAATTCATTATCCCAAAATCAAAGGGCCCAACAGGATCTGACCACAATCCTTGACTCCCCCTCGAGTCAAGTACTCGACTCTTTCACAA